>VWZK01020221.1:0-26187 GCA_013396935.1 Baryphthengus martii
TAACAGCGATAAACAGGGAAAAGGAACACGAAGGGCAGAGGGATAGATATAAACATATACTAAACCAGCTCTCGGATGTCGATGGACTGTGCAGAGAACTGGGGAGGGGGGGGGAGGCCAGGTCCGGCCGCGCTGAGGGACTGAGGGCGGCAAAAGCCGAGGGAGGAAGAAGCGGGAAAGCGCGAACTTCCTGTTCCTTTAGAGTGTGGCAGGGAAGAGGCGGGAACACCCGCTGCCCTCTGAGCCTCAGGGGCCTACAGTTATCGCCGGTTGTCTGCCCCCCGCCCATCTTTTAATTAATTAATTCTTAAACCACAACAGGGAATTAGCTGTCCTCTTCAATACCAAAGGAAACCCTCTTCAGTATAACTGAGGCAGAACCTAGAATCTGTAAAAAATAGAACTCTGCTACATAGATCTTGCTCCTTTTGCAGGTTGTTGAAACTGTCACAAAATGGGGGGTTTGCTGCAACCAGATGGCAAATTGATAAGGTTGAACTTCTAGAATTCTTAAAAAGTAGCTGCAAAGTTCAGACATGAATATAATGCTAGTTACAACGGGTGAAACACCGCAGTTCAGTTTAGCAAGGGTATGTTGGCCTCACCCTGATTTGATAAAACAAGTTTCCTGTCCTTCAAACCTAATAAACATTAATTTAATTGATAGGAGACGTGACAACTCTACAATGCTGCCAAAAGCTGTAAAACTGATGAGGGATGACAGCTATTGTGCTGTACCTGATTGCCAAAGTTAAGAGAGATGTCATAAGAATGGCAAAAACCGGGGAATTGCTCAGAAAAATGGGCTTTAGTATCAAAAGAAAGATGTGTGGCGTATTGGGGTTTTTTTCTTTAATGAGCAAAAAAAAATAAATCAAGCTTTGGCTGCAAAGGCTCTCATGACTTTTTCCTGAATCAGTTTCTACAGTCCCAGTATCAGGTTTATATTTATGAAGGTAAAAAGTAAAGGTAAATAGACTGAAAGAAAGGCATCTATGGAGAAGGGAGAGAGGAGGAGAAAAAGAAGGTTCTATTAAAATAAATACTTGAAAGGAACAGAAAGTCATCACTGACAAGTGCCATATACTGCAAGATTCACCTGCAAAGCTACACCTACAACATACATCATGGAAAAGTTGAATTCTGCTTAAGCTTGTAATCTGAAATCAGTGCTGCATTTACACAAAGACACTAACAGAACAATTCCTTTTGTTATCTATCCTCGCAGACGTGAGCTTATTCATGTCCCAAACGACACAATTGTCATTTCCCTAACACTCAGGGCGACAGACATCCCAGAACAAAGAAAGACTAAAGCTTGCAAGAGTTTCCAGTCTAATTTCTTTCAAATACTCCCTGAAAGATCTGAGAAGGGATATTGTGCCAAAAGATAAATCCCACAGGTGTTTTTCTGCCCCCAACACATCCTGTTAGTCCTGCTTCCCTCGCTCTCATTTCCCTGAAGAAATTCTCACACTTCTGTTACTCCCTCCTGGAAGAAGAAAATGCATTTTTTTTTTTCTCCTGTTGAAAATCTGTAAAGGAAAAAAGAAAGGGTCAAGAAGGAAGGGAAGCTTGAATGCTGTGTAATTAAAAATGCTCATCCTGCTGTTCTTAAAGTTGACAAACGAACTAGATTTGCTGTTCAAGCATTGTAACAAAGATGGGTCCATCTCGTTGTGTTCTCAATTATACCTCAGTTTTCCCTTTCCGTCTGAGTATTCCTTACTCCTTGCTACTTTGGGTTATCACTACAGGATCAAACACCTCGAAAACATTAATGGATTCATCTTCTTTGCAGATAATGGACAACAAAGAACAGAGAGCATCAGGACCCCTCACTCAATACAGCGTGAGAACAGGAGGCACAGCCATGGACTCAATCATCTAATCCACAGTGAAATGACTATCAAATATATTTCTCTGCCTCGTGCCCATGTTTTCACCTTTAGTGTTTCCATCCACGCCATCCCTACATTTCTTTACGTCCAGTAAACACCACCCATTCTCCTCCTATAACTGTCGTCACTGACATTTCCACAAACTGGAGAACAGGATCTTAGCCAGAAACCTCTAAATAATACAAACATTTGTGGACTTTTACAAGGCAGGTAAAGACCTAAATTATGTTGCTAATTAAATTTTATATTTCCTTTGGCTACCCAAAGAAACTTGGAGCTGTTCAGCGTTCATTGAGTGAGGGGGTTTTGCCAAGTATTCAGGTATGCTGTTGACAGAACGAGCCAAAAGAACTGAGCTCATGCTTTCCAGAATATCTACAGGGGAAAAAAAAGTCAAATTCAAAGCAAGTACATGCAAAGCAAATACATATATGCATGAGGCAGCAAGGGAGAAAGGAGTACCAAAGCACCTAAGACATTTTAAGACATGTAAAAAAACCTCAAACTGTTAGTACAGGACTAACACAACAAAACCAGTACTATAGCTCAATGACAGCGAGTACCAACCTACTTGAAAGAAAAACATTTAAAAGAAATTGAGGACAAAATGCTAGCCTGATCAATGTGCAAAGGATGTGGTTTGTGCTGTGCACACACTGTCCAAATAGGTTACGTAAGACTTAATTGATTTTGTTTTTAATTGAGCATGGCACAATAAGCCAAACTTTCCTACCTACCTAGGTAGGTGTGATGCCCTGGAGAGAAACAGATAGATGCAGTGAGCACAGGCAGGACATTAAATAGAATATTTGTACCTTCAAAGTCACTTCCTTGTCTCCTTTTAATCTGCACAGTCTTTTTTTTTTTTTTCTTTAAAAAATCTTGTAATTAAGTTGAAGAACATCTGCGTTCAGATAAACCTCAAAGATACTCAAATCCTGATTACCATACTCAAGTATTCAGTCCCCTCTTCACCGATCAGCGTAAACCAGCATCTTTCATTTGATTCTCAGGACACAGATGTTTTCTTCTTAGCCAGTGAACAAGTTAACTATTACAGTTGATATTAAACAGGTATCATTTATTAACTACAATGTGAGTTATCACGTATCAAACTACTTTTTTGCCTCATAAAAACTTAAGTTACCAGTACTCTCATTTCCTTATGCAGCTTTTTTTTCCCCCTCCGCAAGATGCTACTACAAAACTATAGAGCTAACACAAGCATTTCAGTGCCCAGTGGTTTGCGGCGAGCAGCGGCGGGTGTATTCATACCGCTGCCATGTAAAGACACGATACAAACTTAGATAAGTGCACTGACATCTGTGAGGCTTTCCCCCCTACCTACCTTGTTTCAGGCTTTGGAATTGGCAATTTCTTATTCTGAATAGTATCAGGCGGCTTCAGTTACACTTAAAAAAAACCCAAACGGACAAAACAACATAAACCAAACAACTTCTCATGCTGTTTCTTTTAGTTGGACTGTAACAGGTTCCTGCTCATGTTGCTTCAGTTTGAATCCATACTTTCCACACTAACTGAATTTAAACTTGCAGAACAGCACTAAAGTTTGTCATTAGGATATCCCAAATCTATTTGCCTCTTGCTTCAGATAAAGAATGTTTATGACCCAAATGCATCAGAGATGCACAGCCAACGGCAAAGTTTTATCTGTTAGTTTCTGATGACATGGCCGCTGGAGTAAGGATTTGCTGGGCTGCTCTTTCTAAGGTTACTTCAAGGAAGCAAACACTGCCTAGAAGAAGTGGAATCAGATGTTGTTATTTAGCCAAGAACCATTACGTTTGAAGTTATTCAAAACAGCAGAACTTTATTTACAGCTTCAGCTTTCCTGTCAGAAATCCGATCAAGAATTGCAGTCAAGTTTTCCTCTGGTCACACCAGACGTACTTGTTCTTTTCACCTTGGTTTTATATGATCCCATGTTAAGCAAAAAAGCCACGCCTTGGCTCTTCTAGAGCTATCCAAGAATCTCCCATGCAGCTCTACTGCTTATAAAGGCATATCCTTACTAAAGAGATTTCCCATTTTTCCACCCTGAATCACTCCCCAAATGATTGTGAGAGTCAACGCTCTCCTCTCATCTCGACACTGATCACAATAATTTTGACACCAGCTTGTTACCACACTATACAGACCATCCCTGGCAGGACAGCCACAGGGAACTGCACAGAAAAGTGCCAAAAAGGAGTTTTTTCTTTGTTCATCGACCAAGTAAGTCCTTACAGACGGAGATACACAGGCAGCAATTTTGTTCATAGTTCAGCAACCAGTTCTCCTTCCTGTGTTGGGAAGTAGATTAAGATACAGCAAATCCATGTCACCATTTAATTCTTTTTAAAAAGGGTCAGAATTTTAAGTTGCTTTCTTTAAGGCAAAAATCTAATAATTTTTCCCAATCACAGTTACAATATATTTTCATAAATACTTCTGTTATTTCCTTCAGAGGAAAAGGAAAAAAAAAACAACAACCTTTCAACACCTTGCTCCAAACGGTTCTTCAATATTTGAATTTCAAAGGGTTTGGCCTCTTTAAAGTCAGCGATTCAAGAAGTAGCATCTTGTCCAGCCAAGTATTTCGTGCCACCCTTTCAGAACTGGATTGGTCATATATCGTCAAAATTATCTTTAATTGGCACAATTCCATTCAACTGAAAAGACTTAATTCCTGTTTAGGTAACATGCAACGACCTTCACCTCCCAGTTTTATGAACTAAAAAACCCCAAATCTCTTTTAATTGCCAAGAAACTGGATGTAGGAGTAAGGTCCCATACATCTCTGTCGCATCCTGCGTGCGCTGCCTCCGTTCAAGCCTTAGGCGTAGCAGCTCCAGGCTTCCAACGCGAGGGCCAATGTTAACAAGACATGATCCAACTACACGTGTTCGGAGACAGGAATAACCACCTGAGACAAATGGCCTTGAAATGACACGCTTACGGGAAAACCTCAAGTCTTATATTAAAACACACAAAATTCTGCTTTATGGTCCCTGAAGAACTGGATATAAATGTGCAAGTGCACAGAACATTTACGTCGTTCTCCTGCCCACGAGCTGTTAGACTGCGACGCGAGTCTGGCCTTGAGGCGACCGTGTTCCTACGCCAAAATTGTATGGAATGCACAAAAAGGTCAGGGCTCGGAATTTATGTGTTTCACAGTTATTTAGAAATTACGGGAAAAGGAACTTGGCTACTCCTGGCATTGCACAGGTGTAGTTAACCCAGAGCATTCTGTGGGTCAGACTTTTTCAATCAAAATTCCGTTTTATCAGAAGTAATGGCCCTGCACGTGTGATAATTAGAACGGGAAGACAGCTCAGCCTGGGGAGAGAAACTAAGGGATCGCCCTCAAAATTCTTTCATTGCACCATCTTTCCATCAGCAAAGTCTAGGCTTTATGTTGGAGGACTTATAAGAGAGAAATATAATTAATTGTAAAATATTTAGTCTACCTACATGGAAAAAAACCTAAGAGTATTACTCTAAGTTTTCATTTGGTTATGCTCTTCAGTGGGACAAAACCACTCAAAAAAATCATCACAGGACGTGTCATTTGAACTCTTGACTGTGTTACGAGTGAAATATTTCAGAAGGTCAATGGAAGAGCTCATTGGCTGTTCTGTCCACAAGCAAACCTCCCAAACTTTTGAAGCGTATATTGTTATTATAGTCATTTTAAGTGGATAGTGTCCTCTAACCGTGGCAGTCTATCTGGAAATGATTAAACAATTATAATAGCTGCGTCTGCATAAAAATTCATAGACCTACTGGGGGAGGAATTATCACCAAGTGCACAGTGAGGCTGGACTAAGTGTAAGAGAAGTAGGCTCAGCACAGCTCCTTAACTGTTTTTAAAACTGACAGATGAGAGGTAGCAGCAGTTTTAAAATGCTGAGGCTGCCAGACCAATAGAAACCAGTTGAGAACAGTGTTGTTCTAGAGACGGGGGCTTCATCTTACCCGAGATTTAAATGAACGTGAAGAGCTATGGCCTCCACTCCTAATGAGGCATTATGAGTGGAAGACAACGCAACTCCTGGCCCAAGCATATCAGCGCCAACATGTAGCACGTGGGGACGTTGTTACTGTTTTTTGGGAATTAAAACACACTCACAAATGCTACATCATTCCAATTAAGAAATGGATTTTTTTTTTTTCTTTTGAACAAAATAGATGCTGAAGAAATCCTTGGGGATTAATAGCAGCTCTTGAAAAAAGCGTCCCAGCAACAGCTTTCCAAAGTGACGCGCTCAGCTGTTTGCGGGCAGTCGTTCCACAGCACAGCGTGTGCTACTCCAGTAGTCATCTGTCAAGGCAGGGAAAGCTAAGAGTGTCTGGACAGCACAGTGGTGGGTAATGCAATACAGATGATTTCACCTTTAGGTCTCCAGCTCAGAAAAAACCCTGCCCAAAAAGTGTCATCACCTGATAGTTTTTACTACTTTATTTACAGGACAAAATTTCCCAGGGGGCCAAACTGAGATCAAGGCTTTCTCTGTATTCCCTCCCTCCCTGTGCTAGGCATTGTGTCTACGCTGAGGACCAGACCTACTGTGCAGATCCCATACTGCCAACAGGCTACAGACACGAAGGAAAAAAAAAGCACAGGAGACTGAAACGCGCTGTTGAAATTCAGTGAGTCAGACATAAAAGTGATTTCCACTCCCAAGCCGATGATATTCTTACCTGTGCTTTTTTTGTGTGTTGGGATAGCTTCTCCCTCCATCCCCCAAAGGCAAAACGAACAAATGTGCAGTAAAAGCCAAGCTGCAGGATGCATCACCCTTACTACAGAAGTGTGTATTTTTTTTTTTAAGCCCCTGTGGAATAGAGCCGATACCTCCCAGGAGTGCTGGGCTCATCACACATCAGCTGCAGAGAAGATTTGTGCACACGGGGAGTGCATCCAGAATTCCCAGTCATCCAGCAAGCTGGACTGAACTACCGCTCTGAGTGGTCTGGGAATTCTAGGTAGAGATTTAAAAAAAACCAAACAAAAAAAAAAACACAACGAAAAAACAACCAACCCCAAAAAGCTCATTATTACCTAGACAAATTATCCATATCCAAGACAGCACAATCTGAGAAAGGATTTTTTCTTAAAGTTTGATTAAAAGGCGCAGGAATCCACGCTCCTGCTCTGCTCTCCTAATAATAGAACCACCTCTGATTACAACTATTTATATCATCAGTAAAGAAGCCTCTGCATGAATTTTCTCCTAAATCTAAAGATGACCTTCCAGATGAAGCTGGCAGGGTGGGCAGGAATCCTGCTGAAGCTTATTTCAGAGTAGGTATCCACCAAGCAGCTCTCCTGGACACCAGACTCATTCGTTCTAGACAATTATACCCTTTTTTAAGTAAAATATTATTTTTTAAAAGTATTAGAAAAAAATGAAAGCCTAAAAAATGAGGGAGCCCACCTACAATAAAGCATCAACATCAAAGAGCTATGAGTTACCTCTCCACATATATATATCTCCATCTCATATCTCCATGTAATCAACTATCTCACCTCACCATTCTGCAAGAACAAGCAACGATTCACTCCAATCCTATTTCCACTGTAAATCATTTCGATTCTGACATCTTCACTAGGGACTAAATAACACGTGACCTTATCTAACTTCAATGTGGTATTCATTTTATGAAGAGACAAAAAAAAAATTGGTTTATGAAATTCAGGAGCTTAAGGTAACTGGGGGTGGGAGGGGTACAGGTCTGCCTCAGGGGGTAGCATATGGATTTAATTTTCCCTACATTTTTCACCAAATTCTAAGAACTACAGTAATGTTTTGCTATAGGGTAGCACAAAATCATAACTCCAAATCTCAACTGGAAGAATCAGCGGTCTCAGTGTTGTGTCGGGTAAGAAAAATTCAGAAGTGTTGAACAATTGCAAAATCTCACATAGACTTGATTTCTTCCCAAGCTTTTTCATGTACTTTGCAGAACCTTTTAAAAAAAGTATTCTTAGTTTTCAAACAAGACAGCGAGTATGCCCTTATTATAAAATAAAAATAAAGCCCAATTTTGCTTCCAGGGTGAAATCAAGTTCAAGCAGTTAAGCTGCTATGACCGTAAGTCTAAAAAATTGATCTTTTATGAGACCTGTGAGATAATTTGTCAAAACACCTTCTGACTTTTAAACAGGAACTTTCTAAACTTCAACACCTGGAGGAACCCCCTGCCCCATCCTAGAGATCTTCCTGTCTCTCTAGATGTACAGTTTTCTCTATTGTTTTGGGTTGTTTTCCTTCTAAACATTTTCGTGCCACTTAGCAAAGACCGTTGCATACTCATACCTTCAAAAACAGGGAAATCTTGACTTGAAGTAGCACCAAGATGGTGAGGACCATCTGGACACACACTCCACTATATATTTTACAGGTACATTAGTTAGAAACACCTCATTTTTTTCCATTGTTTTTATTTGTGCTATTGAAAAAAAAAATCTTCATTGTCTCATTCTAGAAAGTTTTCAAATAAGTTGTCTAAAAAATACATTTCTGTTTGTTTTAACACCTTACCCATTAATTTTATCACACATCCAGTTTGAGAATACTTCAGCTCTCCTCCATTCTGCACCTCTCCTGATTCTTGATCTTTTAAAAGATTTTCTAGTCCTGTTACATCCCAAGTCAGAGGAACCTAGAATCTGGTAGAGGTACAAGCATATCTGGGATTTACATAATAGACTGTGGTGCTGTCATACTTTGTTCTGATTCCTTTGACCACAGTTCTTGCAGTTTTGATGACTATACTGCTAAACACTAAACCAATATTTTCATAGACTTTCCCAAATCATGCCTATTTGATACTAAGGAATTAAGTCATTTAAACTGCTGACAAGTTTGTGGAAAAGAGAGAAAGACCTGTAAAATAAGAGGATTTGTTGCAGGTCTTTTCATACATTTCCTTCTGTACATCAGGTGAAACAGCTAAGAAAGCCTGACTAGAGGACTTCAAAAGTGTAGTAAGCATGTGCAAATTAAAATAATTAAAAAAAATCACTACAGAAATTCATCAACTGTAACGTGAGATCTCTCAGTAAAAAGGTGTTTTAAAAAAGAGTGGTTATTACCATATTTACTAAATCTAGGTAGGAATGAGGTAGAGTTTTCATTCTTCCTTCCCACTACGGAGGTTGCATATTGCATTGCAGCCAGTTTCTTCAGCTGCAACTACTGCCACCAGGGAGCTGAATTGTCTCCAGGAGCGTGGTTTTCTATTGGTAGGTAAAACGATGAGACCTGGAGCATCACACCTCCCACTGAAAAGTCCTGTGCTGTGTCAAAGCCAAGACAAACACCTTTTTTTTTTCTCCTGAGACCAGTTCATGATATAACAAAATCCCAGCTCTAAACAATACCAAGGCCTAGAAGAAGGAAGGACTCCTTATATATCATCTCTCCCCTGTGCCCGTCAAAAAAAAAAAAAACAAGCACAGGAAAGGCATCTTGCTGGACTATTCAAGAGCTTGGAGCCAACAGTCAACACATTAGGTAACCTCATTATCCACTGCTCAGTGCCAAAGGCAAAACAGGTGTGAGGATACCAAAGCACAAGGAAAGTGCAGCCTGTTAACAGAAATCTGCACTTTTCAGGGCATTCAAATATTTCCAAGTGTTCAGAGAAAGCCTCACAGCAGAGCAGACATTCATTAATGGAAAAAGCTGAAGAAAAACGTGAATTGCTGGAAAGATGCCTCACCCTTAAGACACAGCTCGTTTCTTCCCTGTTTTTGCAGGTCAGACTATTAACTTTAAGACTGAAGTGCTGAAGTTTCATTTTGTTCCCTACAGTGAGGAACAACAAAGAACAGATAGTATCTTTTTTTGGGGTCACATCGCTAAATTTATCATTTCGGGGGAACTACTGCCCTTTTCAGACTCAGTTAATAAGACTGTTCAACAGGAGAGGCCCTATCACAACCATCACCTTGCCCCTTTAGTTTCCTCTAGTCCATCATTTCCAGTTCAGACCTGGAAATAACGGCTATCAGAAATAACTACTAACCAGCAGCAAATTCTGGTGAAGTTGGTGAAATTATAACAGCTGCAGAGTCAAAGTGAGAATCAAACCTTTTTCTTGAGCAACCACTACAATCAGATCCTGGAATCTGTTTCTGGTGCATCAGAATATCTGGGCAAGAGACTAAAGACTAGTAGAATTCCAAAAGTCATGGCTTTACAGCATCGTTTTGATTCTCTGATACATTTTCTCAGGCATTTAATAGGAGAATTGAGCTGAATTTACTTGTGTGCATTGCCCTCGGTCCCCACAATGGAATTACACAATACCCTGCCGTGTACCACAAGGTACATAAACACCTGAACTCTGCTCTTAATGAGCAACATTCTTATGAGACTGAAAGCCTCAGATTGTTTATTGTTATTAATAACCACTTTCAAGAAAAAAAAGACATCGAGTTTCATAACTGCCATGTAAAACCAGTCGATTTCAATTTTGTATTCAAAATACAACTTTTTTTTTCAATGAGATTTACTTCCACGGGCCACCTGCAGATGCTGCGGGACACACCAATGGAATTTCAATTTCAGAGGATACCTGATGTGCAGAGCTTGTGGTATGAAGACCGCATGTGGGTTTTATTTGTAAATTTTATTTGTTTATTTATTTCAGCGAAGCCTTAGGATTTGCAGACTGGACTTCTGCTGGAGGGAATGCACTTAAGTGAAGGGACACATTGTACCACCTGAGTCAAAATCTCGTAAGAGTTATTTACTAGCACTTTAGATGCTTTTTCACATTCAAAACACAATAATGCTGTCTAATTAGTCTTTAAGAGCCATGATAAATTGGTTGGCAAGAATAAACACACAGAAAGTGAAGGACAGAAGGGAAGAAAATAAAGGACAGCTTTCACAGCTCAGACCAAAAGCTTACCGACCACAGCATCCCGTCCGTACTGACTGACGGACGAGGGAAAAAGAAACAGGAATGGGACAGGAGAGTAAGGGTGTGAATGATTAACAGAGAGCAGCAGAAGTTCTCAGCGTAACAACTGATATTTATACCCAGGATGCTCAGTCTTTCCAGTGCTTGCTTTCCAATCGATCACAAGCTCCTGAATCATTCCTCACACGCTGTGGGGCGTGCTGTCCATGTCACCTCTGTGCTCTGACCAACTACTTCACCTGCCGTGTCCACAAAGCAGGATGGACATTCAATATCCCTCCTGGTTAAAATAATGTGAATGATATTTAATCACACAGGTTCCCACATTAAACCGGGAAGCTCTAGGGCAGAAAACTATTAATGGTACACTCGCTCTCTTCCATGTGCAAGCAAACAAACAGCTCTCAAAAAAAAAAGAAAAGAAAAGTCACAGAAAATTGTTTCCTTCTTCTGGCAAAACTCCAGGTCATTTACTTTGCTTTGTTGATCTGTTGCTCTTCCCTATAAATAGGCTCACACTCTGCTTCCTACAACCCAGAATATCAAAATCTAATGTATTACTCTCTAGCTTTCTCCAGGAGTACGGTTTAGTGGCTTAAGTGGGAAACTCAGACCAATGAAACCTGGCTCCTGACCTCAGCCATGTCACTGCTTGCCGCGGTGAGGTGTCTTGGAGATTGTTTGCCGAAATAATTTAGAAACACATTTTGCACATTCTTTCCTTGCCTGTGAAAGACATGGAAAAAGTATTTGGAAGTTTCTTTACAGACTTACAAATACTTCAATTGACTGGTGGAAAAGTCTGTGCTAGCACCGAGTTCCTCTTGGTTCCACGCTGTTCAGCTGTGCTGGGGGTTCTTACATGGCCATTTGTGAAAAACTTCTACCTTGGAAAGAAATACATGTTAGGCTTCTGATTCCTGACCGCAGATCTCCTCACAGAACTGTTGCCAGCAGGTACATCTGCTATTTAGCAGGCGAGCAACGCAATTTAATTTACCATTTCACAAGAACAAAAAGTTTCCTACGCTTTTTCCACCCTTACACTATCAATCTGCACTGGCACAAACCTATGTGTCATGATTTCCATGGAGTTGTGTAGACTGTTTTATTTTAAAAAAAAATCTTGCCAGAAGTTTTTGTGGAAGAATCACTTTGAAGACCATTTACATACAACTCAGAAATGCCACGTTTGCTTTTTTCTGCCACCACTGTTATTTCCCCCAGATTTCAAGAACTCATGAACATTCTTCCCATTATAACTCTTTGCATCTGACTTGGTCAATCCAGACAAGTCCCAGCTATCATCTCACAAAGCCTCTCAAGCAAGTTCCACGTTTCCAATGATGTTAACCTTTATTTCAGTATGTTTCAAACCAGCTCCTTCAGAAGCCGTAAAATCATGAAATAAAAAGATGAAATAAAACCCCCACTGCTTTTGACTGAGGAAAGAAGGATAATCTCTGTGTATCACACTTTCTCATAAGAATTTAGTGTAAAAACCAACCACTCCTGTTATCCCTGACACACAGAGCACGGAAAGGTTGCAGTGGATGAAATGAGAACATTGAAAGGGACCATCAAAAGACAGCACGGGCAGCAATGTCCTAACAGCATGATAATCCTCATGGCTCTTGCCATCCTGGCAACCTGCATGCTAAATAACACCAGCTAAACCCAAACTGGAGCTTAGAGTCATTTACGAGGAAATTCTTTCAAAACAGAAAGCGCAATGGAAATCACAGATGAACAGAATCACTCTAAGTAAATCCTGGCAGCAAGTCTCCCCTTCATACCCACACTCCTGTTTCTCTTGATGGAATGTTGTGCTGAAATAAGTTTATTTGACAAGTCTTTTTTTTTTCCTTTACAGATCACTGTACTTTTCCATCACAAAAAAAATAAAAATCAACCCAAGTATAAATCTGAAATGCTTAGATTGGCATTTTACCTGATGTAAGAGCAAGGTACCAAGATCGCAGTTGTAGAGATGTGGTGTTTATTTGTTAGGCAAACTGCACTAATCTTTTTTCTTTATATAATGCTTCTGTAGGATATTGACCATTTTTCCCCTCCTCTGATAAAAGATATAGATTGGTAACTCAGTATGTATATAGTGTTCTTCACTCATGTATTTCAAAACACAGATAATTATCACCAATGTAATAATGAGAATTCTGATACAAAAAACTCTTTCTTCTCGTTCCAGCAGCAGAACATGGAACGTAACTTGCCAGTCTGAATGCTCAGTTCAATACATTCTCCAAGCAATTTACATCCCATTATAAAATAATTGGACTGGCTCAGTCTACAAAATGACCTTAGGAAAGTTCAGGAATTTTGGGTCTTAAGAGATGTACCAGACTCCCACGCCTGCTGAAAACAAGTCTTAACATCAACAGCTCAGTGAACACTGAAACAAAAAAATTCTCTTCTCCTTTAGTCCTGTTCCCTCCACCACAATAATCTTGGCATTTATCTTCTCTAAGATAGTCCTTGTTTCAGCGCCCCAATTTTTTTTTTCCTTCACCCAAGCTTTCCAGTTCCCACCCACGCTGCTTTCCTATCTGTCTGGATAAGAGGCAGTATGTGCAACATCTACACTGGCTGACCAGCTCGGGATTGAGAGCCAGCTCGTTGGCAAAACGATGCCTCTGAATGGGTAACGTTTGAATCCCGCGTCCACGTCTTTTTGTCAGATCGCCAACTGACACATCTTTCCTTTATTCAACTCACGGAACTTAGAGAAACTTAATTCCCTTGAGATACCAAGCTGAAAAAGAATGTGTGATGTCACGCTGTCTAGAGACAGGGGTGGAAGTAGGTGGGATGACTGTCTTCAGATACATCACTGGGCTGTGGCAGAAAGGAGTAGTCAGTGAGTAGGATGAGAAGGAAGACGACTGAATTTCAGCACAAAATATTCCGATTAGACATGTAAGAAGTTACCTGCAGCCTTTCAGTACTTAAAAGAGGCCTATAAGAAAGATGAGGACAATCTTTTCAGCAGGGCCTGTTGGGACAGGACAAGGGGGGATGGGTTTAAATTGGAAGAGGGAGATTTAGACTGAAGAGAAGGAAGAAAATTTTTATAATGAGGTTACCCAGGTTGCTCAGAGAGGTGGTCGCTGCCCTATCCCCGGAACCATTCCAGGGGAGGTTGGATGGGGCTCTGAGCAACCTGCTCTAGTGGCAGATGTCCCTGCTCCCTGCAGGGGGGTCGGGCGAGATGACCTTGAAAGGTCCCTTCTTGCCCAAACCAGTCTGTGATCCAACAATTCTAGCTTCTTTAACTAAATTGCTGATAGAAGGTTGGAATAGCATCACTGGGGCTTTCAAGAACAGGTGAGTTGAAAGTGCTGGAAGGAAATCAAGTGTAGTTTGGCTCTACATGGTAGGCAAAATACCTTAAGAACCCATCGATCCTTATCTGCTGAGATTCAGTTCACATTAAGAGAACAGGATACACTGAGAAGCAGGGTATAAAACCACCACCAGACAGAGCACAAGGTTAATTTTAAATCTTCAGTGAGCCAAACAAAATGAACTAAACTTTGTCATCACCTCTGGTCGATTACCAGTTAAAACACAAAAAAACAAACAGCGATTCTCAAACCCCAGGGATGCTCTGGGGTTCGACATCTTAAGCTCTGATCCCAAATGAAAAGGTTCAAACCATCAATTAGAAATAGATTCGGAAAAAATCAGAATGGTTCATGTTGTGTGTCTTCATTTAAAACTATTTACCTTATTCATCACTATCCTACCTTAGCCCAAGTCCTTAAATATTCAGGCAGGGGCTTCTTTTGTTACTTTACTAGTACTATGTTTTTTCTCTCCACTTGGGTGAATTTATTAAATGAATCAGTTTCCCTTTAAGAGCTGGATGGCCCTGCCAGCTTAGCCAACATGAAGCGTTTCCAAAGAAGTTCCTCGCTCATCACAGTAAGGAATGAAACATTAAAATCCCAAACTGCAAAATCCCAGACAATCTTGAGGTTCTTTTTAAAGAAACCGCATGAGTTTACGGGTCAAAACTGCCCAAGAAAACCTTCTAATGGAGACTGAAAAATAGAAGTGTTCTCAGTTTATTAAGAAATAGTTTGACACTAGCACAGACTATTTCCATTTTTTTTTCTTTGCATTGCAGAGCAAGACACTTCTCAAAATATCTGCCTTCAATAAAGTGACAGCAGCCCCTCATAGTGTTATGTAACAGCCAGTACTTGATTTTTTTTCTGTTATATTTAATGTTACATTGTCTGTTGAATAAAATGCTTTAAAAACATTAACGTAATATAGAATTTCAGACTCTTAATCATTTTGACAGGTTTTCTGAAACTCTTCAGAGCAACATCTGAGTCAAACCCCCGTGCAATACCCAGCGCTGAAATAGGTGCAGAACTGGGGGGAAGGGGAGGGAAGGGCAAGAAAAGTCTGGGCTCTAACACACATGCATTCATTAGAAGAGAAAAATCCCTAGACATTTGGCACAAAGAAGAGTGTTTAAACGAAGCCTGCCTGAGGGGATAGCCCTGACTTGCACTCTTACCAACTGGCTGGATATCATGTGACTGTTAACAAGAATTACGTACCAGGTAAAAAAATCTCTCCTAAGAAACCACACCACCAGGCAACAAACACTTTGTACAACTCCCGAGATACAGCTTTCAAAAGGGGAAAGGTTTCGATTTTGCTGCACAGTCTCTACGCAAACACATCCAGACCGAACCAACAATAAGCCAAGAACAAGACGCTCTACGTTCTGCATTTTTAGGATGTTCATTAAAGGTGAATTTGGATCCCAACTTCATTAATAAGCAGGGCTTCAGCACAGCTTTTTTGGAATGCTGATTATTTTATACCTTAAGTCCGGATTTTTGGCGCATGTGTCCCCCTCAATGTATACTTTAACTTTCAGGCCTTCATCTTGCATCTCAGCTCTCTGAAAGGACTATTTAATCATTTAAAAGCCAGAGTCCACGTGCCAATTTATGTGCTGTCATCTGAAAATCAAATCCACACTTGAAATACAGCAATGGACTCGATGTGCATTCGCTTTTCCAAACCACAATTATTTATATAAAAAAAAATATACTTCAGAACCAAAACAAAGCAGCCTTCGCTCACACTACAGAAAATTCTTGCATTGGCCTGAAGCCCTTGGTATTCACTGTCTGTCCATCCACCCCCCCATAACACATGGGTAACTAATTTCAAATATCTACAAATAAAACAAATAATCTTTCATACAAGGATCTATTTTAGTTCATTCTAAGAGGGGACATACACGCAGCTGTCAAATGGGAGTGCTTCATAACATTTTGTCCTATATACTTCCCCTTCTGGTGAAAGACTGAAAAGAATCTCGTGGAGCTTTTCAAAACATTAGGTAGCCAAATAAACTAAAAATTGAACATACAATTTATTTTTTTTTTAAGTATACATTGCAATACCATCAATATCACATTCAGATGGAGATGACTCCCAAACAAGCTGTCGGTAGAAGTTAACCAGCCACCTTTGCCCATTTTTCTTTTGACTTATGATAGAAACGAATATTCTGCGTGAGCCACTTCCCCAAGAGCCCTGATCCAGCATCGGGAAGCTGATGAAGTGTTTTACTTCTGCCCATTTTGACAGCTGCAGTTAACTAGTAAGAGAAGGCTGAGCAATCAACCTGAGGTCATCGAGTGCCTCGGTCCAACAGGGTTACAATCGTTAACATTCTGGGCTGCCAGGCTCAACCCTTCTTCTACCAGCACACACACAGCCTTTACCAGCTTTAGCACACAAAACCCACGGACTAGTTAACACCAGGGGAAGAGAGAAAGGGCAATTTTCCCTGCACACAGCAATGTCAATCCACGCTCTTCAGTTCCAGCACAGCTCTGCCAATACATCGCACTTCTGGCCCGTCAAACGCTGGCGTTCGTGCCGCGGGCCCCTGTCGAACAGCGACTGCCTGCTGAGCCAGATGGAGAAGGGACTGTGGAACCAGACAATTAACTGGAAAATTCAACAGCAACATGCACCTGCACCCAGCAGTTCACTGACACCACAGAAAGCAGAGAAGAATCTGGTTGGAGCAAAAGGGATACAAAGGCCGTAGCTGGGCCGGGTATGTTGATGTTAAGCAGTATTCTGTCACATGGTAGTTTGAGAACAGGTAAAATGGCATTACCCAAGCCATAAACAAAACCAGTCATTGCCAGTTAACACCAGCGCTATTATACACAAACCAAACCAGAAGTAGATGGCATATTCCTATCCCGCACACAGCAATACCTGGCTCTAAATGTGCTACAGTTAGAATGACAAATACAACTTCATATCAAGGTTGCTTCGTCGGTGGAGATGACAGCAACACCAGATTAAGATTCTGACAATCTTATTTTCTTAAAGTCACAACTACAGCTCTGATGGCAGTGCCCCTGCCAGCCAGCTAGCTAGTTACTCAAGCTGGTAAAAAACTATGAAAATAGGATTGCAGAGGCTTTGCTCCCTGAAACCACCGACAACACATCCACACTGCTCTGCATTCATGGTTGTGGGTGACCGTGACCTGCAGACTGAAGTTTGCTTGGTTGTGTCTACATGGGATGACAGGCACGGCTCACAGTACTTTGAATCCAAAGTTGCATGGAAAATGTTCTCCTCGTAGCCCGGTTTTCTACATCCAAGAATCCTGGAAGAGTCATCGTTTGTCAGATTTGTGAGCACTTTTCTGAAACAAAACTCTGAAGCGCCTGTGGCTCACCTAATGATGTTTTGTAATATCATTAATCAATCCTATCCGATACACCAGATTTCCTCCACGAAAACCAGAATCAGTTTCACCACGTTGATTCTCTGCCACAATCCTTCAACTGGTGTCACAGGGTAGTGGCGTTTGTCAAGCAACAGCACTGTGCAGGACACAGCTTTAACAGGCAACTCCGTCTGCTCCTCAGTCAATGGCACAAGATCATGTGGAAAGAGTCAAGAACTGAAAACAGATGGGAAAAACCTAACTCTTGAAAGGGTAACACATTTATACCGTAAAAGTGCTTAATTTATTTTAGGTTTTCCTAAAGGGGGTACAGGTACAGCTCAGAACAAAATACACCTGTAGAGATGGGAATATAGAAATTCTGTATTTTCTTATCAATTATAAATGAAAATATTGTAATAGCTATTAATGACACTAGTGCTATGCAGCTTCCATCAGTTGGTTTTGATGTTGGGATGAGGGAAGAAAGAGAGAAAAACCTGAAAACTATATGGCATCAGTGGATAACTTCTAAAGTTCTAAGCTTTGGAAGAACAGGGAGGCAGAACTCACCTGAAAGCAAAATAATTCTCTTGAGACTTCTACACACAGACTGACCCTCTATTTTTCTTTGCCAAGCAGCTTGGTACTTTAAGCGCTGTCTGCATTTTTAAGTATCGCCCTCAGAATCTTGGACAGGTATAAGCAGCAAAGTGGAAGAGAGTCAGATGCAGGCCGAGGTGGCTGTCCCAGTCACCTGTAGGTCATCCCAAGGGCAAAGGCCACTGTTTCTCTTCACCTTCACTTACCCTGTCTCTGTTTTGCTAACTACACGGCGCAGCAAAAAGGAGGCAGCCATCAGCAGAAAACGTACAGAGAAACTCACGTAGGTTTTATTATCTATTTCTACAGACCCCAAAAATGCTATGGTCTGGCCGACCACGGGGAGAACAAAGGAAGCAATAAACCCACTCACTGCAGGTGACAACAAAAAAAAAGGCAAACTGAGCCAAAAATACAACAACATAAGGAGACACCAACCATGCCCCGCATCCCAACACAGCCAGGCACAAACCAATCCAACAAATACCAGAAAGATACGTTACCCAATCCATTACCCTTATTATCCTTGACTCTTTCATTGATTCCACAACTCTCCTTCTCACCAACCCCAACAGCAGCAGCTCCCACCAGCAACAGCTCCTCAGTAAATTGCTCTACTGGCCTTTTATCTCCACCCTCTAATCACCACCCCAATGGCAGCTGTTTCACATCTCTACTTTAGTTCTCAGCCTTTCAGGGTGTGCTTGGCTTGGCCTCCCCTCCTGGATGGCTCTCTTACAACAGAGGGGACCACACCTCATATCCAGGTCTGTTATGCTATGTGTCCCCACCACTCAAAGCCTACTGGGTTGCTGCCAGCAGTGGAGCTAAAAGATCTTCTCGGTGGCAAACACAGAGGCCAAGCCAGTCTTGCCCTTGATTATAACAGAAGGCACCTGGGCAGCCTTAGCCCCTTTTACCTGGTTGTGAAATTCATCGAGGTGTCAAGTTCACTTCAGGGCTCAGAGTTCAGACCCCAGCACTTCAGTCTCTTGAAGGTGGTACTTTCCAAAGTGACATCATCTTAATTTCTGCTGCTGCTTCAACAATACAGGAGAGTTCAGATCGCAAACAAACGAGCACTCAGACAAGCAAGCACGCACAAACCAAAACAACATAGTAGTATATACTTGTATAGCACCTTTTATCCTAAGCAACTCCAGTAAAAATATCAAATAAACCAAGTAATGCCTTCAATTTGAAGACAGTTCCTTCAATTTGGTCATTAGAATAATAATAAAACAACACAAATGAAATTAGCACAGTGCATAGGGCCTTATTTACAAGCGATCTGTCCCCATTTCCATCCTGGGCTTCATCTTTTAAGCCAGATAAACCTGCCTCCAACTGGCAAGTCTTTTGAATTCAGTTCCCAAGCATTCAAGACTGCAGCAATACAGTAGCCATTAGAGCTCTTAAAATTCAAACTGCACAGAGTGCTTGATCCCATTTACAAACTCTCTGTCCTCCTCCCAGACGTCTCCAGTGGGGAGTGTTCTGCATGGAAAGAGAACTAAGGCCAGTCTCAGAAGCAGAAGGACTGTTTCGCCAAGGCAGGAAGACAACCACCCAACTCTGAACCTGTATCGGATCAAAGAAATGCTCCTGGAAACTGATCTCCTTCCCATAACCTGAACCTGAACAACAAAGCCCTTAGTCTTTAATTAGTATTTGTATTAGGAAGATCTTAAATCACCTGCTTAGATGACAGTGTAAGACAGGTGTGCATTTGTAAGAAGTTTTTTTTACAGAAAAGCCAGAGAGTTTTCTAGAAGCTGTCCAAAGAGTAGACCTTTCAACTCCTCCCGTGTTGCAGCAGTAACCCAACCCCTGGCCATGCAACGTACCCCATTCCTTGTCAACTCAGTCTTCTGTTTGAGGGGAGATGGAGGCTGAGCCCTACTCAATCATTAAAGAGGTCACCTACGCCCAGCGAGGTGGTGGAGCTCCATCTCTGGACACGATCCTGTGCAACTTGCTCTAGGTGAACCTGCTCAAGCAGGAAGGTTGGATGATCTGATCTCCTGAGGTCCTGTCCAACCCCTATTGTTTTGTGAATTGCAAGATCGAATTAATTGTGGGCGGATGATCTGAGGACCATCATTAACGTTCAAGCTACGGCCAGAGCAAATACCTTGCATCTCTGCTGTAACTAATCTGGACATATGGAAGGAGGCAGTGATGCCCATGTTCTTTCTGGCCTAGGAAATACCATCTGCAGCTGCGAAATTCACACGAGCACCCAGTGGGTAAAGAAAACAGATGGCAAACAGAAGTGAATGGTTAAAATGTTCCCTCCACTGCAACACATGTGAAATCCCTTATTCCAATGGGCTGCAATAAACCTATGACTGTCAGTGCACATATAATGTGTCGAAGAATTTTTCTTCACAGAGGCTGGCAGTAAACAGGATCAAATATTTAACTGTTTCTGTGGCAACTTCCCTATTGTTTTTCAGTTTTTAGTTTGTTGTTTGTTTTTTTTTAAATAATGCCAACAAAGTCAGAATGTTGCCGAGCTACAGATGACAAGGATGTGGGCAAAGGTGAAGATTGTCCACAGCAAACACCAGCTGTCAAATGAGGAAAGTAAATGTTTATTGTAAAGAGCAAACTGTGGTGCCAGATAGAGGAACTTTGCTTCACCAGCGCTGGATTTACTGTGCATGGTCTAGTCAAGTGATTTATACAGATTACACCACATTTTCCCTTTTTGTAACTTGCCTTGATAATCAAAAAAATCATTTTGTAAGTTACATTAATAGCTCTGTGGAAAATATTAAGAGAGACCTTTATAATTCTGGCACCTTCTACTGTAGAAGACTGCACACAATCAGCACTCTTTTGAACCGTTCCAAAGGGTTTGGCAAGAATTTGATGTACACCCAAAATGTCATGAAAGCCCCTGTACTGAATCCTCAGAAAAGCTGGTCAGTGAATGTCCAGGTCAATAGTTTTCTTAGGCTTGAGTCCGCAGGACGCCTCTGCCAGCAAGAAAAAATATTACACATACAAGTCACTTCCATTATCTTAACTCAGTGGGTTTTAATCATCATCATCCACATTATAGAAGTGTTATTTCCATAGTTAATGGATTCCAATTTGGGGAATACTTTCAGATCATAAAAGGATGTCACCACAGAAGATTTCTGGATGAAATCCATTGAGAACTAGGCTTTTTCAGCACATGTTGCTGCCTCAACAGCACCAGCAAAACAAAGCACAGCAGGGAAAAGTGCAATATAGCGAGCCAAGAATGGAGTGCAGAAAAGCCTGAGGTTTTGGTCATAACCACTGTTCCGATCTCGGACGAGAGTTCTTTTATTTTCCTATTTACAGCAATAAAAAAATCTCCTATCTCAGAGTAGGGTTGACTGAGTGGCTGAAAGGAAAAAAGGGAGAGGTTTGTAAACGCAAAGAAATCAGCCCTTATGGAAGTGACATGGATGCGGCGCACAGTGCTGGAGGTGCTCTGTAACACACTCACTGCTTAACCTAGTGAGACCTGTCGTAAAATGGCCACCAAGACTGGTGTGCTGGAAACAAAACAGGAAACAAAAGAAAAACCACCACAAAATTGAAAGAACCTTAATGCGAACTGGATGGGTTTGCTGCATCTTACCTGCCAACGCATGAAACGGTACTTAAGAAGTACCTATCCAAAGAAAAGCATAAAATGTAGGATGAAATGTGTGCTGGGTAAGAATGGGAAGTGTGGGAAGCTCAATTCATGGCCCTAAAAGTCCAGATGAACTGAAGGCAAACTTATTCCAAAACCTCTCATCAGGATTCTGTGGCTTTATCCCTTCTGTAAATGTAAATATCTTGCTTTTCTTCCACCTCCTTTGTGCCTTTTTTTTTGAGAGCTTCTGAATCAAAACAGCATCTGAGCCAACCTTGGGCACTAAGCACAGATACCGAAAGGTATCTCTAGCTGTACATTGCATATTTGGAACTGTAAAGATAAAAAAAAAAATAGGGATTAAAATGTAATTAATACAAGAGAATGTAAATATAGCAACTAATGTAAAACACACCAAGGTGTGCTCAAGAAGAATCAGTTATTTCCCACATGATTCTCAAGCTTTGGAGCACTGGTTCAACTTCCTGAAGCGATACCGTATCACTTAAGGTATCAGGCCTACAGGCAACATGAAGCCAGCACCTGAACTTTCTGATTGAAGAACATAAAATTTAAGCTTTCGTTGTTAAGCCAGAGCCAAATCCTGTTCCAAAGACAAGCCAAGACCTATAAGCAGCTTCTCTCAGGAAGCCCGAAATCAGTAACCTCCAGTAGAAAGCTGGAGACGCTTAAAATTTCCCCGTGTATGTATTTCTTTTTACATGCAGTGAAGCGTCCTAGAAAAACTCCTTCCAAACCCCCTGAGAGTGGCTGGGTACAAGGTATGTGGATACCGTAGTGTTTGAACATCATGGAATGAGAGGAACAAACCTGACTTTTACAGACTGAGCCAGAAAGGAGAAAAATCTCAAACAAAAAAAGCAACCCTTAGTACCTCGGGGAGGCGGGGGGCGGGGGGATCTTTTTCTCACATACTAAGTAGAAACAACCAGGTAGGAGAATAAATCTATGTGTTTAAAAACCAAGCCACAGGCATCTGTTCCCTTCACAAAACGTAACAGTGATCGGCTCTGTTAACTACACGCATCAGATAAAAGCTGTGATGAATTAGCACCAAAGAACCAGGCACTGAATTTTCTCTGGTTCTTGCCGTTCTGCATCACTGGGATTCCAGAATTTCGCTAAAATCTAACTACATATGAACAGGACTGACTTCCAAATTTTTGTAACTATTAAGATACCAGTTACTGTTAACATCTGGACCAGTTCAGCTTCGGAATCCACCCAGGCCTGAGCTTGGTTCCATATTTAATCATATTAATTCCAACCTCAACAGTGACAATATGTAAACCCCGTCCACATGGTGAACAAGAAGAAAAGGCAGAAATTTATCTCTTCAATTAAAATACCAGTGATTAATAAATCACATGTTTATATCTCTTTGGAGGAATACTTCTAATACAAAGCAATTCTAGCCAGAGCATTCCATGCCAAATCAAATACTCATATGAAAAGAAAAGACAATTTCTGCCAGTTCCTATGTCCAAAAAGCTTTAAAAACTGGAAAAATGAAAGCATTTGCCCTCTTTCCATGAAAATCCAGAGTGCTGGGCACCACGAAACATAATGTTCCCACCGATCTCCAGTAACAGAGAGGAATAATAATAATTTTAGAGTTATGAGAAGTAATTTAATGCATTCCACTGTGTGAAAAGAAACAAAACACGCACACAAAAATAAAAAATACCACAAACCAAACAGCAACTCCTTTCGATACTGCAGAGGCTTCCCTAAAAGATAACTGCATTGTAGAAGAACTCAGATTTCTTTTCCCCTCTGCATTGTCCAACTGAAGATGCTTCATCTCCCAGTTAGAGATTTGGAAGAAGCTGCCAGATGCGCAGCAAAAAAAAAAGGCAGAGGTAAATTTTATTTAAAAAAAGACACAAAACAAAAAAAGGCCACAACTTTGTGTATCATTTTCCCTTACTTGATGTGAAGCTTATTGAGATGATCAGCTTATAAAGCTACTCTCCCGAAACTAGTCAGTTCCAGGGAAGAAGAAAAGCAAAAACTGCAGAAACACTTTAGTCAAAGTATTAACACAGAGCTGAGCATTAGTGGAAATTGTCTTTCCCCTGAAATGAAACCACCCAAACAAGTATTTTCCAGAAATACTAGAAGGACTTTGGAAAGCCTATGCATTTAAAGTCGATTTCAAATTTAAAGCAAACAAACCAGGCAACAACAATTAAAACACAAACAAAAAACCTCACAGAAAACCAAACCAACCAACCAAAACAAACAACAAAACCAAACAGCCACTCACAAAGAAAACCGAACAAAGATTGAAACCAAAATGTACCATAATTGACAACCAGGACTTGTGTATAGTTCTGTCACCATTTCTCACCAACCTTACAACCTGCAAACTCATTTTATTTTGCACCTAAATGAAGGTAATATTGATAAAGACGCTGTTGACAAAGAATATGAAAAGTTTAGTGGCTTTTCAATGAGGCAGATCCAGTTTTACAGGCTAGCACGTGTTCTTTATCTTCATCTCCAGGGATATAATTTATCGAAAAGTTTGTTTTTCCCTTTAAAGTTTCGCTGCCGCCTGTCCAGGTACTCCCAGGTCCCTGTTTTACCTTATGGTGTAACCACAGCACCACCAGTGGTCTGTACACACCTGGGGAGCCGTTCCAAAAGAACTCTGCTGATTTGGGTGCATCTTTTTCCCAATGAAGGAAAGTAATTATTTTGAAAAAGCACCTCCCAACATACTGAGTCTCAGACAACCTTCACCACTCAGCGCAAGCTGAGATATTTCGAAGTTGCCTCTGCTCTCCAAAGATGAATCTACAAAATAACATGGCCCCGGTTTGTCCCTGCTTCTCACTATTCTTCTCTACTTATCTTTCCTCCAGTATGGCAACTTTGAGTTTATAATCTCCCCTTTGGTAACAGAAGTAGATATCATGCTCAAAAACTGCAATAATCCCATGTTAAACACTCAACTAGCAAAGGTTTGGTTCCTGACAAACTCATGCAATGAAGGCAAACCCGGCCTTTTTAGACCAAGCAAATCTGAACAGAAGAGACGCCAAAATATTCAACTAAGAAACATTAGAAATCTCACCTTTTTTCAAAAAAAAACCCAAAAAAGTTCCCTGTCTGACTAATTTCAAATTCTCCAGAAAAAAAAATAAATAAATCCACCATGCCATAAGTTCTACTGTATGAAACGTGAGCCACATTGAGTCAGTTCTGGCCACATCTGTAGGAAATGCCAGGAGTAAGCTTTGTTGGGACTGTTGCTTAAGAGAATTACTGAGAAAACACTGATAATATTAATCTCTAATGGCACAGAGCAAGGAGGCCAAAGAGGGTTAAGAAAATGGGATTATTTCCTCTCCATTGTAAGGACTCGATGCTGTTATAGTAGAACAGTCAGCTCTTGGGCTGAAAGCATCATTCAAAGGTAAAGTCAACCAGCAAAGAGCTGGCATTTTGCCGCTGGTCTTGAAAAAGCCAGCTGGAAATGACACCTATGATAGGAAGATCTTTTCTTTCCAGGTATCTCACTCACCTGCCCTCAGTGGCCTCTGGTGCAGACACTTGGGTATTTTTTTGTGTGCAGACAGAGAAACTATGACCACTCCACTGGAGCAGAAGCTTTTTTAATCCACTTTCCACAGCTGTATGTGACAATACAGGTAGAATCTAGAAGAGAAACACATCTAAGATTGACCATTAGATCCGCCTGAAGGTCCATCCAGCCTATCACAAATAATTATCTATCCCGGAGACCCCCACAAAACAAACAGCAGCCGCTCTCCAAAAATGGGGTTTATTGCAAGCAGGGTTGCCAACACTCCTTTTGAGTAAACACAGGTTTGGAGGTCTGTTGGGAAATAACTACTACACAACTGATTTCTAACTTTAAGGAATGACAAACCAAAATGGGCAAACCCTCACTCATAAAAGGGGAAACTTCCCACACCAGAGTGCCCAAGATGCCACTCACCCAAAGGGAGGAGCGAGGCTCACTCCATCCACGGGGACTCCCTCCATCCATGGAAGTGTCCTTGGACCGCATGTCCATGGGGAGTGTCCGACTGCCAGGGCGGCTGCTCTGCCAAGAACCAACTCCCCTGGCTCTTAGGCAGGACCCCATTTATACCTCAGTCGAAGGTGCCCTGTGGTCATTCTCACTGGCTGAGGGACAGGCCCGGACAAAACACGGACAAGCCCACCCCCTGAGCCTGTTTGCTGAGGGCTCCAGCCCCTGAGGCGCCGGTTAAGCATCACGAGGTGCAACTGAATGGCCGAGGCCTCAGACCGCTTGGGCCCAGGCGCCAAACTGCTCAGCACAGCCCCTGTGTTTTGTCTGTGGGGGAGGC
>VWZK01020222.1:0-46921 GCA_013396935.1 Baryphthengus martii
GTGGGAGGTGTCCCTGCTCATGGCAGGTGTGTTGGAACTAGATGTGTTGGAACTAGATGATCTTTAAGGTTCTGAGGAACCTGAGGAATTCCAACCCTAACAATGCTATGTTTCTATGATTTCTGCTTGGGATTAGGGGCTGGATAAACTTGCAGCAAGCAATGAACCCATCAGCCCCCTGTTTTGAGAGCAGGGCTCTCCATGGAGAAGTAGAGGTGGGCTGGAGGGTCTTTGGAGGTTGCAGGTGAGTTAGGGTGGTAGAGAAAGTATTTCAAGTTGGGAAATGAAATGTCTCCTTGTCTTCTTTTGTCTGTCCCCTAGATGGCACCTGCTCTCAGCAGATTAAATCCCTGCTGAAAACCAGCAGGTTTTGGTGTCTGGGAACACTCAGGGCTGCAAATGGCTTGCAAAAAAAAGCCAAAAGAAAAATCCCACTCCAAACATTAAAAGAATTGTTAATCTACAATTAGTGACTTTTTTTGGCTCTTCCACCAAGAACCCGAGATACCTCATCCCTCGCTGGGTACATCATTTCTGCAGCTCTCTCTTCTGGTCTATCCTGTCTTGTATTAGAAACAGTGTGGCCAGCACAAATAGAGAGGTGGTTGACCCCCTGTATTCAGCACTAGTGAGGCCACACCTTGAGTATTGTGTTCAGTTCTGGGCCCCTCGCTATAAGAAGGACATAGAAGTACTGGAGCATGACCAGAGAAGGGCAGTGAGGCTCGTGAAAGGCCTAGAGAACAAGTCCTATAAGGAATGGCTGAGGGATCTGGGGTTGTTCAGTCTGCAGAAGAGGAGACTGAGGAGAGACCTTATTGCTCTCTACAACTACCTGAAAGGGGGTTGGAGTGAGGAGGGGGACAGCCTCTCCTCCCTAGTGGCGTGTGACAGGACCAGAGGCAATGGATGCAAGCTGCGCCAGGGGAGAGTTAGGCTGGACATCAGGAAACATTTCTTCATTGAAAGGGTCATTAAACATTGGAATAGTTTGCCCAGGGCAGTGGTGGAGTCACCATCCCTGGAAGTATTTAACCAGTGTGTGGACCTGGTGCTTAGGAACATGGTTTAATGGTGAGCTTGCAGTGTTTGGTCAAAGGTTGGACTAGATGATCTTGAAGGTCTCTTCCAACCACAGACATTCTGTGATCTCTAGGTCCTCAATCCCCCCAAAATGCAGCAGACAGGGGCTAATGGGTCCCTTCTCACCAGCTGTGCTGCAGTGGCACTTGCACATCTACAGGCAGTGACAGACCCCATCAGACCTGGATCACTCAAGGAAGATACTTCAGTTTTTTTATAGGGCCGAGAAGTACAGGGAGGAACATGCCAACTCCCTTTTCATCATCGGTACAGAATCATCACAAGAATAGTTTGGTTTGGAAGGGACCTGAAAGATCATCTTGTTTCAACCCCCCTGCCATGGGCAGGGACACTTCCCACTAGAGAAGGTTGCTCCAACCCACATCCGGCCTTGACTTTGAACACATCCAGTGATGGCGCATCCACAGCTTCTTTGGGCAACCTGTTCCAGTGCCTCACACCGAGGAATTTCTTCCTAATATCTAATCTACATTCACCTTCTTTCTACTTGAAACCATTACCCCTCAGCCTATCACTACACTCCCTGATAACGAGATCCTCCCATCTTTCAGTTTAAATCAAAGCAGGACATTGAAACAGGAAAGGCGCTGACAGACTTTTGCCAGTTTGAAGAAAGCTCAGATACAGTTGCCCAATGACAAAAAAGTCATTGATTGTAGATTAATGGGATTATTTATTCCCATTTCTGTGCCCTCCATACCAAGAGACGGCACAGGGCAAACCCACAGAGCGCATCCCTGAGGCCTGGCTCCTCTTTGATAAGTTTATCCATATAATTTTGGCCAACAAATATTTAAACCACTCCTGTAAAGCTCTTGGCAGTGCAGTGCATATGTGTCTTGCTTGGGAAGGAAGGACACGGTGAGAGGGTAACATGTCCCAACCTGACCCCTTCCTTCCCCAGCCTGGAGCTGCACCAAATGCCACTGACATTTAAATCGACTATTATTAGACATCTGCTTTGAGAGGGGCCACTTTGCACCTCGCAAGGTTATGGCCTTGCCAGGCTGCCCGTTGTCAGAAGGAGATGCCCATCTGCTAGAATTCCATGCAGTGACATCTAGAAGGTGACAAACGCAACCTGCCCACTTCCACCCTGTGGGACTTGCTGCATCCCTCTATATTTATAATCCTGATGTAGCACCAAGCCCTTTGTGACACCTCACCCCAGCCCAAAGGTGCTGTACAACCTTCTCAGCTTTCCAAAGCTGCTCCTGGGCACAAACCTGTGACCTGAGGGCTGTCCTGATAAGACAACCTCATGGACTGGAGAAAGACAGCTGCCACAGAGAGACCGTGAGCCCAGGTGACCCCATGGCTCGTAGGAAGCTTCATATAAAGGTTGCACAACCACTTCTTACCTATTCTGTGTCCATTCTTTGGACCTCCAGCCTGTCCAGGAGGGAGCAGTCTTGGGTAGGAACACGCTCTGGCTCTCCAGTCATCTTACAAGAGATCCTCAGCTGTTTGAGAAAGTTTCCCTGCTTATGCAATCCTCTGTCACAGACCAAGACCTCAAAAGACAGAAAGAGTTGTCACATGCCCCATTTCCCTCCCACCCCAAGCTTCTCCTTGCTGCCAGAGCCTTGGTCACAGAATCATAGATGGATAGGGGTTTGAGAGCAACCTCTGGAGACCACCTCATCCAACCACCCTGCCAAAGCAGGTTCACCTAGAGCAGGTCCTTACTTCAGTGTGAGAATCACATATTTGGCTCATTTTGGAGGTCACATTTTGGACCGTGCTGTAAAGGGGGATGCCTGAAGAGAATACAGAGCTGCAAAAAGGGCTCATGAGCCTCCCCACACCCCAATTCCACTTCATCCTGCTGCAGAAAATGGTGGTACAGGACTGATGCAGCAAATGCAGCTGGAGCACTCCACTTTCCCAGAGACTGGCACATCTCAAAGGTCCCCATGCTAGAGCATGAAGCACCTCAGGTCCCAAAAATTTGAGGCAGCCCACATGCTCAATAGCCCTCTGAAGTTAACACCTCAAGGACTGTTTCCTCCTTTCCTTGAGAACCTGTCTACACGTTTTTTTTAAGAACTAAATATCTTCATACTATTAAGGGGGTGACCAGCATTGCTTCTAGGGCAGCTCATGCTGATGAAGGATAAAACTGGTCCTCTGTGCACGACCTGGAGAGATGAGGTGGCTGGAAGCAAGGAACAGGTTTGCAGACTGTCTCCTTGCAGATGAAGCTATCAGATCCACATGAACATTCTCAGTCTTACCCTTACCTCAACCTTGGCTTGCAAAAAACCACCTCTTTCTGCAGAGAGCTCCTCAAGGATCCTGATGAAGTAGAGAGCAACTACCCAAAATTGTGTCCCGTACTAGAGAACTAGTGAATTTAATCCTTGGAGAAGTGGATCATTCTCAAAGCTCCCACACAACACAAAAATCATTGGGTTTTGGCCTCATCTCTGGTTTGGATGATGTCAAGGAAGTCAGAGCCACAAAGGCAATGCTAGCCAGGGCGAGATGCTCTCATAGAAGATAAAGTGTAGTTATTTTTCACACTTCCCCAATTGCTTTGGGGTGGAAGGGACCTTTCAAGGCCATCCAGTCAAACTCCCCTGCATTGAGTAGGGCCATCTGCAATGAGAGCACATTGGTCAGAGCCCCAGCCAATCTCTCCTGGAATGGTTCCAGGGATGGGGCAGCGATCATCTCTCTGGGCAACCTGGGCCCGGGTCTCACCACCCTCAGTGTCAACAATTTTTTCCTTAAAACATGAAGGAATCCCACTTTTTACTTCACAGAATCCCACAGATAAGACAACACGTGTCCTTACATTCACAGTTGAGATGCTAAAATGCTACAAGTGTTGGGGATCACAGAAGTTTCTCAGCTACAAGGATCCCCACGAGTCACCAGAGAAACACGTATGTCAGTACTGGAAGTCCAAATAATACTTGGAGCTTAAGGTTAAATAAAGGACACTGATTAGGCACAAAGTAGAAATATATAAACAGTATATTTCTTTTTTATTTTATGGGTTTTTGTTGGTTTTGTTTTGGTTTTGTTTGTGTTTGTCTTTTTTAAATACAGTGTTTCCTTATACAATCAAGGAATTCCCTCTCCCTTCCCCCCCCCCCCCCCCACCAAGCAATTCTTATCAAAAGAAACCATTCACTGCAGAATCAACACTAGATAGAGGCATGCGCTTTAAGAGCAGGTTGAGCAAGTGCAGTATCTATAAGGCCATATATCCCTAAACAGGAACATGTGCTTTCCCTCCCCTCAAAAAGTTCCCTGTAACCTTCAGCAGAAGCCGCGTGGTCACCAGTGACAGAAATATTTAACCAGTTACGCACCATGCGATGCATTGGCAGAAAAACCCACCGCTGGTGGTCTTCTGGTGTGATACAGTTTGTCCCAGCCAGGCGGCATCTCCAGCGTTCACCCGCGTGGAAAGGGGATGCAGGGTTTGAGATGAGTTGGACCTGCCTCAGGAAGGTTTTGTCCTCTTAAATCACCTCCTTGGAGCTTATACTGCATTTACCCTCCCCCTCCAGGGAAGCAGGAGGGGAACGTGAGGGAGTATTTAAGATACAGCCCCTTTCTCAGGTTGCACTGAGGGGAAGGGGCTTCGGCTTTCACTAACGTTCAAGAGCACATAAGACAAAAAAAATTTCCAAAGTTAGTAAAATAATTCCTGTTTGCCGGGGTAACAACAGCTGTGTGGGAATGAGGTACAACTTCACCGCCATAAAGAGGACAGGGAGAACAGAGGGGCTAAACACTTCCAAAAATAACAGAGCACTAAGCCACCCCACTTATGGAATCAGAGTGGCTCTGCCAAAGGAGAGGCTAAATCCTCAAAGGGCCACCAGTGTGATAAGCTTCTCGCTTTCCAGCTGGACCGTGCTTTCTGCCATGGGAATAGATCCACTCAGACCTGCTAGGCACTTCAGATCACAGCCCAGCATCTGCCAGGGATGGACACATCCAACACACATCCCAGGAGCCACAGCTTCCAGATGTGGGCACTTAAAACCAGGGTCCTTCATTACACTTTGGTTTCAATAGTCCTGGAGAGGGGAGGTAGCTGCTAAAACCTGGGCAAAGGAAGCTCCGTAATAAAGATGTAAATCACTTAAAAGCACCCTTACGCAGTTTGGGAATCTGCTGGGGATGCAGCTTGAGATCAGTGGCAGCAGTCTCAAATTCGAGAAATGTGCAATGCTTTAAAGGTGGCTAACGCAGCTCCCCAGGTAGGAGAGGAGGGTACACTGTTGACGTTACTCAGATGCCAACCAACCACCTCCTGAAAAAAGATCACCTGTAAAACTGGAAACATCATTTCTCATGGCACCAAGGGCTCCATCTCCTGCTCCAGCCATGTCTGGCAGAGACTAGCGTGGCCACGTTACTCAGCCACCGCTTGTACGGACGTTTGCAGAAACTACCCAGGTCATCCAATCACGTGAAACATGGATAAATTCAATGCCTGGAAGAAACATGCTGAGACATGGACCATGGTCAATAGGCAGAGTGAGAATGGATCTCAGCCCCTGAGCCAGCCTCCCAAGCTCTGAAAGTGATACTCCAGCTGCTGAATTTGATAGGCTGATTTTCTGCAAATCTCCAATCATGTAACAAATGAACTAGAGTTCCCTTTTTCAAAAATTTTCTTCATGCCAGGAGCAAAAAGCCAGCATTCCTTAGGTCAAGAGAGAGATCATCTAATTGCAAGTTGTTTTGCTTTTTTTCCAACTCTGCCATTCTGTTCACCTCCAGGACTCCCACCTGCAGCTATGAGGGATACCGATCGTTTTTGAAGTGACAAGAGTTTGTCACACAGATGACCAACTGAGATGCCAAGTGCATCCCCCTCTTCTCCTCTAAGAGCCAGGCTTCAGCTCTCCAAGCAAGCAGCTCTTTCCAGACAGAGAGCAGAAATCAGCATCTCCCCCAGGCCAGGCTCTTAATATTTAACGAGCCATCAGGACAGTGCCAAGCAATCCAAGCTCACATGGGGTTTTCTACAAAGCAAAGACAGAGGCAGCCAAGGATTTTCTTGGGTTGAAAGGAAAACACACACAAAAGCTGAAGAAGAAAGTGCTAATTTGTATTTCTAAAGCGCATACTCCGGCAACACCCTCGCCTGTCTGCTCTCTACCCAATATTGGTTTGCTCTTCGCAACCACATCTACAGCCAGTAGTGTAATGGACAGGGCTTGGTACTTAAATGCCTTAATTAGATACGAAAACAATTAGAGAAGGACTATTCTCTTCTAACATTCACAGGCCTCAGCACAGACAGAAAATGGGCCAAACTCATCCCATTATGTCTATGTAAGTTGTTTTGGAAACTTGACAGATGAAGGGAGGACAGCTCAACTGGAACACTGCGCCATAAAGCAATCGTCTGAAGAGAGGCAGAAGACAGTCCAACTGTAGGGTAATTCTGAATCCTTCATAATTGCCTATTATGGCAGAGTGAGTCCCCAGGGAGCAGCCGCTGTCACGCTGTTGCTGAGACACAGCCTCCAGATCTCCAGAGCAAAAATCCTACTTGGCACTCTGGCAGCATTTCCGCAGGGGGGGATGCCAGAGCCAACTTTGAGAGAAGGGCCAGGGAAGATGAGAGCATGGTCAGGAGAGGACAGAAAATGGCTTGTGCTGAAGTTGAGGGGGACAGACAAGAGATGAGCTTGAGCCAATCGTGGTTCTGCCCGTTAACCTTCCAGGCAGGTAGAAACCCAACAAAGGGTGGATGCAGAACACAAAAGAATAAGGGGAAAAAAAAGTTTGATCAAGGACTAATGGTAACGTGTGTCAAGAGACAGTGTAGGTACAATGCTTACTAGGACACAAACTGGAAAATGGTAGGTGCTTTGGTGACATGGCACGTCCCAGGTCTCTTTTTGTTGCTGAGTACTCCACAATAAAACCCCTTCCCTGCCACTCCCAAGCATTCTCCAGCTACATCCAGATTTGGCCAACTTCATGTTTCTCTAGAGCATGTCCACAGAACACGGTTCAGCAGCAGTTTCTAAAGCAGCCAAATATGATACACAAAAGTTTTACAAACATTTTCAGTCTTTTGGTATAGCTGGGGAAGGGGACCTTCTGGGGACAACTGTTTGACCCACAGCACATGGAAACATGATCATCTACCGTGTTTTTCCCAAGCATCCCAGTTCACACAGGTCATCAGAAAGCGTGTATCATGTCCCATAGTGGTCAGGCTCATCTTGAAGCCTCTCTCCAGATGGCAGCTCTGAAGCAAGCCAGCAGATTTCGTTCACCCCATCCCCAACCTTCCGCAGCAACGCGGCGATGTGTATCCAAGTAGAGCTTGACATTTCACAGCCCCAAATGCTGACACCAGAGAATTTGGGGACTGTTGCTAGTGTAGCTGTCAGATTTGCTTCCTAAGCAATCTAGAAAGTGCTCTGCTGCCTGTTCAACAGTCCATGTTTTCACCATCTTTCCTTAATTTACATGGAGAAACATGTTTCCATACATAGTGTGTGGGAAGAGGATTTTTGAAGGCAACAAAATAAGTCTCAGACCAACAAAACCATTCAGGTATGAATCCAGTTTTAATTGTCAAGCTAACTTCTAGCTCCTACATTCAATGCAAGGATCAGAAACTACAAGCTCGAGAGTAGAATTTGATTGTACCCCAGTTTCTGATCATTTTGGCAGCTGTCAAAAGGTAACTTTCCCAAATCCACTTGTTTCAGAAGCTTTTCGTGGTTCCAGGCGAACGTTGCTGACTCTCTTAATAGCTATCGACATCTTGCAAACCCAGTTCTTTGGCAACAGTTATACATAGCATTGTGCGTATATAAAGAGCTTATAAACAAAACTTCTTTTACATTCTAATTGTCTTAACCTTCACAGAAGTATTAAAGTGCTCAATCAACTCTGAATAAACTCTCCTTCCCTGGTTAACCTACTTCCTGGAAACGTCTGCACTTAAGTCAGCAAAACCAGAAGCAAACGAGAAAAGAAAAGGTACTTGCATGAAAAAAAAAAAAATCCTCTGCAGGATCATTACAATCCCTTATGAGACAAGAGGCCTTGAGTCTCACATCTCCCTCCTACCCATACATGGAGACATGGATCCAAATGTTCAACCAGTCTAAGACAGCACAACTTCTTTTGCCCAGTTGCGCTGATTTCTTTGGCCCCTGACTTCTGCAGAAAGAAAATCCTGCAAAACAGGATCCTATCGATGCTACAATGAAAACAGGAACACTGAAGTCATACTGGTAAAGCAACAGCAATAACAGATACAAACAAGAGTTGTGATGGATATTTAACCCCCCTCCCTAAACTACCTGGATTTTTGGATTTTAAATGATCTCAGTTAATAACACTTGAGGCTATCTGAAACTGATGCTTTCAAAGATGCTTTAAATGGGGACATTTTGGTCCTTAGTGGGGGGGATGGAGGCTTCATCTTAAAACTATTTTCTCCGGCAAGACCTGCATGCCAGTATGCTCTGTGCTGGAGAAAATTTCATCCAGGGCATCAGCTCTCCCTCAGAGGACCAGAACCACATTCCCTTGGGCACGTTCTCCCCTTCCTCCAGCCACAGCATCCACAAGATGATTTAAACCATCCCCCACAATGACTTCTTCCTGCCAATGGCCGAGGCACCAGAAACGCAATCCCAGGACACGCGTGTTTAACAGCTTCCTCAACCAGAGGGCGACACTTCTGATTCTAGCTTTGGTTAAAATCTTTTGACATCTGTGGGAAAAGCAGGTTCTTTATGCACCATCAGGCCCCTGCACTCCCCATCTCACAACAGGTACTGAACTGTTGGCTGTCACCTGCTCTTTTCCTCTTGACTGAAGATCAGACATACTTTTACCACCTCTGCCTTTGCACTGTTTGCTGATTGTTTGCCCCCTGTTTCTACAGGTAGACCTTAGTCACAGCCATCGGCGATCTCGCCACTGCAATGACTCAAAAGACAGGAATTACTGATGAAGGTGGTTAGAAATCACACGTAGATTTAGGCATGGCACAAGTTATTCCTGCTGCCTCCAAGATCAACTGGAAGCTAAACCTATTGTGATGTACTGAGGTGGTCATCCTGACCCTGGGACTTCTTACACCCCATAAGCATTGGTTGGCGCAACACAGAGGTCAGGCTTTCAAGGTCACGGGACATTGTTTTGCTTGCTAAACTGAGGGCTTTCCCCTGTCATTGCTGGGGGATATGTAAACCACAGGCATGTCCTAGGGACTGCTCTCCTCCATCAAGTATCAAAACAAAGATGAAGGGTTTCATAAGAAAATAGCTTTCTTTTTCCATAGCTGTTTTAAAGTCATAGGCAGTGACATTAAGATGAAATATCATCCAATATTTAGTGCAAGTCTTCAGTGGCTTCAGCCTGGCTTCATTTCAGCTCCGCAATGCCTTCCTCCTTCGTTACAGAGGTGGTCTTCCTCCTCACCAGAGGAGCACCCAATCAGTAGGGCACAGGCTGACAAAAACTCTGCACCATTTACTGGGCCAGAGTTGGCAAGAAACATTTCTCTGTGCTAATACATTTGTTTTTCATTTTATATTACTCTCCTTCCCTCATTCCTACTGTTTTAAAAGTTCATTAACTTTAGAGGTCCACATTTTTCTTAACACTTTTCTTGTGATCTGTACTGTGCAGCAAAGGGCAAGCACTGAACTCAAGGGCAGAGTGTTTCACAGTACTCCAAATAAGAAAACTGACCATAGTACAAGCAAAAATGAAACAAACTAAAATAGAAGAGATAGCAGAAGTTAGATTCATCCAGAAATATGATATAACAAAAAGATGTGGGGAAAACTGAAGAGTAGCTACAAAACAGAAACAATGAAATGACCAACAAATATTGATTAGGCAAAAGAGGAAACACTTTCATTGCACGCTGTACATCGAACGCAAAATTCACATGTTGGAGCGTCAAGACAGAATGATGAAGGTCTTAAGCCAAGGGAAAAAGATAGCAAAGGAACACCTTGAGTAAAACAACACATGAACAAAACCAGTAACTGAGCAGCTTCAAAAGGGAGAAAAAAAAGTGACTGTATCTCAAATAAGAAAAAGCAGCACTGAAGCAGAGAACAAGTATATGGTCAAGACATCACGGGTAACACTGACTGCACAAAACACTTCGGACATTTCCAAAGGATCAGGCCTATTTGTATATCTATGCAAAATATATACACAAATCCGTATGTATATATGTACACATAGGCACTACTGTACATATGTATATGCAATCATTAACACAACTGCCCTTCAACACATTTCGGCATCTGACTCTGCGTGCAAGCAATTGTGCGAAACTAGACTGTGTCCGATTCCCAAGGAAAAATCCAAAATAATTCCCAAATAGCTTCAACCTAGATGCGCTTTCATGGACATGCAAACCCAACCTCTGAACATTTCCAGCTCATTTGTAGGAACTAAATATTCATCCGAAGCTGTGGACTGTATCAGTATAAATTTCTATCTGTTTCCAACCCTGCTAATGTGAAGAGATGGCCAGACATCACTCCTGGTATCAGTGGTTTAGCATGAGGCCATCCCACCCAGAATATCAATTTGATGCACGGGAAATTGAATTCAAAGACCAGAACAAGACTGTCATTCCATATGAGAAGGGTCAGTTGTTGTCCTCATAGTGTTTTGGGAAAGGGACATGGTGCATAAAAATAAAATAAAGAGATTCCCCACCCTCAAACAAGGGAGCAAAACTCTGAGAATGCATGCTCCAACATATGGACATGCTGATCTTTGGGGCTTCCAGTTTGGGGATGTGTAAAAAGTGGCATTTTCCATAAAGCTTGCTCGCCTCACAACTCCAAAGAGCTTCGGCCTCCCAAGTCCAAGGCTGTTTTGGTCTGACACTTCAATGCACAGTTGGTCTTTGTGTGTGCATTACCAATTCTGTAGTAGAGCAGAAAGAAAGTGGTGAAAGAAAGAACTGCAGATAGATTGTTCTACGCCTCGGCAAAGCCGCCTTCCAACTCCTCACTGCTTTCTGTGTGGAGGGCCCCAGTTAATGCTCTGCATCCATAGCATCCAAGTACTTGGCATCGATGATCCTGGGGAGCAGGTTATACCTAAGATTGAACCAGAGAGACAATGTCAGCCCTTGTTTATAGTCACATAACGTTTTGTACGTCTGTCCCAGCACTCACAGTTGAGTTTGTCCATGGCCATGCATACAAGAGATTCATCCAGCTGAATCATAGAATAGTTTGGATTGGAAGCAACCTTAAAGATCACCTAGTACCAATCCCCCTGCCATGGGCAGGGACACCTTCCACTAGAGCAGGTTGCTCCAATCCTCATGAAATCTGGTCTTGAACACATTCAGTGTTGGGGCATCTATAATGTCCCTGGGACAATCTGTTCCAGGGTCTCACCATGGTCAGAGTGAAAAACTTCTTCCTAATTTCTAATCTGAATCTCCCCTCTTCCACTTTGAAGCCATCATCCCTCATCCTATCACTATGAGTCCTTGTAAAAAGTCCCTCCACAGCTTTCTTGTAGGCCCTGTTCAGACACTGGAAGGCTGCAAGAAAGTCTCCCTGAAGCCTTTTCTTCTACAGGATGAACAACCCCAACTCTCTCAGCTCGGCCTCACAGTAGAGGGTTCCACCCTTGAAGGGCAAATGAAGTTGGGAAAAATTAAAACAACCAGTCCTGCAAGCAAATATAGCATTTATAGCAATAACATTGAGGAGCTCCTCCAAGAAGAAGTCTCCTCATTTCACTTGAAGAGGAAAGAACATCTTCATCCTCACAGGAGAAAAGCTGTTTTTCTAGAGCATCTTGTAACCACAAAGTCTTTAAGGTGCCATGGTACGCACAAGACCATGGCAAGAGGCTAAGGAGGACTGTGTTGTTCATTCCCCCAGCTGCCAGTACGACTCCATTCCTTTCCAGTGCCTGGATTCTTCATTGGATCATGGAGAAAGTGATTCCCTTAACTTCTGGGATTTATTTTTTCATATTTTTTTGTTTGCAAGAACACCGTCATGACATAATGTATTTGCGTGAGAAAGGCACAGCACTGTAATCATAGGCTATGAAGTTACTCTCATTAAATCCTATTGCATATTTAGTTTGACGCTTCTCCTTGACAAAGAAATTATTTGGCAGCTGTTAAAATAAGGCACAAAACACTAGAAAGTCAGCCTAAGACTTGGAAGCGCTTTTTCAAAAGCTATGCAAGGAGATCCCAAACTGAGAAGCACCAGGATCTGCTTAAGCAGACCTGTTGTGAAATAAAATGCTTGAAGACTGCGGAAGCACAGACAAGCATTGCTGAGAGCTTGGAAAGAAGATTCTTCCTCTCTGAGCAACCAAAAACTAGTCATCCCAAAGTTTTGAATCAAAGCCAGGAGGCTGGGGCTACCCAAAGAGATCATATTTCATCCAACAGGCTGCTGTCCTCTGCAGTGGGAAGCCATTGAAACCCATTACTTTTCACATTAACACTGTGAAAAAAAAGATGGTGCCTCACCACTGACAACTCAAATCGTGCATCTAATGCTGTTGGAACAGATGGAAACGTCTGTCTCAAAGCCACAAGTAGCATGGCTGCGTTTCTAGATGGGACACTGAGCCATGACTCACTCATCTGGGTTTGATTCTTGACTTTGACCTCTGGCTACTGGCCCATCTCCTCTTCCTCCCTTTGCTTCTTAAAAAAAAAGCAAAAAAAAGCCATTTCATTTCTTCTACTTTGTCTCACCTTTAGAGTGCTAAATCTTTGTGAAAAACTCATTGTTAACTACAGAGCCATGCACCATGGTGCTTCCGTTGCAGCTGGAAACCACAGAAACTACAGAAAGGCAAAAAAAGTCAGAGAACGGAAAGGAAAGGGCAAATTCCTATGTTGTGCCAGGTAGCACCATTTTCCCCTTAGCTGGATAATCAGCCCTGCTGCTAACTAGAAAGAGAGAAACGAGTTAGGAACTGATCTAGCATAAAATGACACCACCTTACTTACTCAAAAGAAGATATATTTGCACCACTAAATTACCTAGCTCTTATAACAAAATCAGGTTCTTCAACAACACTCTCTCCACGCTAATCTATCTTACTACACTACGTCCAATACTTGAATGTTTGGCAAAGAGTGTTCCAGGTTTTCTTCTCTGTACTGAGCTGCTCTGTGTGGAGAGCTGCAATTCCCACAAGAGTCAATCATCCAGCACCGCACACACTTGAAGTATTTACCAACCACTTCAGCAGTCACTCAGAATGATGCCTGTGTGAAGGGTGAGTGAGGGATTCTTAGCACAGGAAGAGTAATTTCAGTGTTTTCCAAGATTTTGTTTATCTTTAAAAATCCAGCCCAAATAGCTCTAACTTGATCCTGTTGAAGCCATCGTAGCTTTGACATTTGCTTTTGTTTTAGAAAGAGCTGGACCCATCTTTAGCACTGAAGGAAAACACCACGATAGCTGCCTTAGCAGATTACCACATTGATTGTCCTGAACTGGGAGATCAGACAGAAAAATCTGAGACTACAAGCTCAAAGATGACCAGATATCGCTGGATGCCCTATCCTGGCCTAAAAATAATCAAGTGGTCTAGAAACAGATCTGTTCCTTCCAAGATCTTATTACGGCTTCTCATTAGATCCAAGGATGGAGAGCATGAATGATTTAACTGGAGAATGATGGGCAGTGTTAATGAACATTCAGGAAGAAACTAGTTCAATTTCTCCATGATACTCACTGAAGGCTGTAAGATACTGTAGGGCCCTCCCAATTTTAAAAGATAACATTTAAGTGTGGCCAGTTTGACCTAACTGATGATTGGCGACAGCATTCAGCAGCACAGGAGGTCTGCAGAGTCACCACAAATCTGGCTAAGAGACAAGGATCCCTCTTTGGATAAGTTTCTCGCTCTGCTCTGAGCACGGGCCATAGGAAATCAAATTGCAAAGCAAGAAGGAAGACTGTTGACGAACACGGTTTACGGGTGACATGGCAGTGCTGGGTTAATGGTTGGAGTTAATCTTAAAGGTCTCTTCCAACCAAAACGATTCTAGGATTATTAAACACCATCTAGAGTGAAAGCTCAGACTACAGCTTCTGAGGAAGATCAGGCATCTCAAACTGCCAAAGGAGACTTATTTGGTTCTTCACAAGCTAGAAGAACACCTGCCAACCCAGAACCCTTTAGCACAACACCCAGCATCAGCGAAATCAGGCTTTCTGCAAGATGTCTCCTCAAGCCTGAGCACCATCACCCTCTTCCAGCAACTGGCTACTCAGGAAAATACCATCTGCTCTTCTAGACCACTCAGACTTCCTGCAGTCTAAGCCTGAAGACAAAAAGCATGTGAGGCAGGAAAAAAAAAAAGTCAGCCAAGCTTCGTACCTGATTGGGATCATCCCTATCATGATGAGTGGGAAGATCATCTTCATGTAGGGCAAGGATGACATGCCAAAACCACAGAGGATGAAGAGCTGCAGGGCCTGCAAGCCGGTAAAATAGTGGATCTTCCTCTGGGGCACTCGGCGTATGTAATGCGTCGGAGGATAAGCAGTCTGGGAAGAGAAGGGTTACACATCAGACATGCCGGACCTGCGCTCACCACTGCAGAACATGGCACAAACTTTTGAAGGTCAAAGTTTTATGGAAGTCATGAATTTATACACAGAAGTAGTGTCAGTTGTTAGACTCGATGATCTTAGGGGTCTTTTCCAACCTAAATGATTCTATGATTTAACATCAGAGCCCTTCACAGGTTCAACAGCCAAATGCGGTATGTATAGGGTTAAAGTAAGTGCCTTAAGCCACAGCATTGGCAGCAACACTCAGAAGATGACTGGGCACTGGAAATCTGGAGAAGAAAAGACACACCACACAGCTAAGATTGCCTTTGGGAGCACCTGGAGTGCAATAAAGTGTCTTGGTAAGTACAGTAATGAGATTCCCCCGAGCAGGATTATCAGGGCTTTGCAGCAATACGTGAAGTGCCCGTAGGGGTGGTGCAGGGGGGTGATGGCAAGCAGATGCTTTCAGGTGTTGTTACTGCTGAGTGGTTTCTCCACCCGAAACCCAGCTCCTCATCATTTTATAGCCTTCTTGTCTTCTGCTGATCACACCCCATGTGGTCCCATTTCTTGGCTGAACCTCAAGAGACGAGACTGGGGAAGTGCAGGAAGAGACCATACTCAAACTGCACTGATCTTCAACTCATATAAGCTACTCATTTTTGAGAAAGGGGGACAAAAAAAAACGTGACATTAACAGGCTAAATATCACTCGTGGTTTCTTTTGACAGTTACTTGCTCATGTCTGAGCACAGGCTTTGACTCACTGTCTGTACATCAATGAAGAGTCTGAGCGACTGTCTGCTGGCACCAATACAGACTCAACGGATTTCAGATTGTGCCATGACTCATTAAAAGGTTTCCAGAAAAGGGAGATCTCCATATTTGAGGATACTCTTTAATTTTCCAAACCGATGCTTGGAAAATTCCACATAATTTGTACTAAAACCAGAAGTAATATTCCACATACATCAGTAACTATTCAATCCTCCTTCAAAAATTGACATGACAAATGTAATCTTTACCCGGCTTTCACAGCTTTAACCTCTCGGATGCAATATCAGAAAAAAATCGAGCTAGATTAGCAGAGATGCAGAGCCATGTGTTGGGCTTATTAAGCCCTTCACTCTTGTTACATAAGAGAAGGTGAGCTGGCAACTCATTCTTGCTCCCAGGTACCACCTACACTGCAAACACCTTCTCAGCACTTGTAATGGAGATAGCTTGAAAACACATCTTCCAGATTTGTTTTCATCCCACATCAGAAGGGTTTCACTAACGCAAGTAATTTCATTTTGAGTATCAAATCTTGTGGTATTTCATGAACATTAAAATGAAAGGGTAAAATCTAGCAAAAAAAAATAAAAATTACCTGCTCTGAAGCTTTGCTGGGAAAAATCAAAGATCATCACTTATTGACTTTATGCAGGTGCTTTTTAATATTTTTATTAATATTTTTAAAATGCATGTGCTCTGCAGCTGACATGACATCACAGCGGGTTTTTAAAACTTGCAAACACCCCAATGTTCAGTGAGCAACAGCTTGGGCAATTAGGTTTGATTTTTTTTTCTTGTTTATTTTTCACAAAGGCATTGGTTTGCACTCTGCACAGTTTAGGTGGCGTCTTCACCAGTAGCAGCTATCCCAGCTCCATTTACACACTGCTTTTCTGCCTTCTGGAGAAAGGGACTACAGAGCAACCCTTAGCAGACTGAAAAGAGAAGGATTATATACAAGGCATTGCTCTGAACAAGAAAGCTCAGATGTTTTTGTGGCAGGGAAATGCAGAAAGCAATTCACACAGAATTCGAAAGATGAAATGCAATGTCATACTCTGAACAATTAAGCTACCACCTTTTTGAAATCCAACAATAACCATGCCACTTCTGTTGCTTGACACTGCATTATTCTCCCACTCGTTTGTCCGCTTTAATGGAAAAGACTTCTCTTGCTCCTGCCTCAGTGACAGCCAGGCTAAAAGACATCAAGTTTCACTCCCTCTTTGCAGAGAAAGACGAGAGGGATAATGCAAAGTGCAGGTTAGAGCTGGAACCTCTTGAGAACACGAGTTTTGGGGGTAACTCCATTCCCAACACCAGTAGCTTTCTGTGCGAGCTCCTGGCACGGTTTCATAGAATGACAGAATGGTATGGGTTGGAAAGAACCTTAAAGATCATCTCGTTCCAACCCCTCTGCCATGGCAGGAACACTTCCCACTAGACCAGGTTTCTCAAAGCCCCATCCAACCCAGTCTTGAACACATCCAGGGATGGAGCATCCACAACTTCCCTGGGCAACCTATTCCAGTGTCTCACCAGCCTCACAGTGAAGAGCTTCTTCCTAGTAAGTTTGGTGCAAAGGCTGCAAATACAATTTCCTTCTCTGTTCCACCAGGCAGGTGCCCCAGTCTGCATACCTGTTCTTTGAGCAGGAGAGCCACTCTTTCAAAGAGCTGGTTCCCATCAATGGAGGTCAATGCGATGTAGAGGAAAAGGCCATAGAGGACTGGCTTTGGGATCCACTGGAGAGGGAAAGGGAGGAGCAGGAGCGAGAGGCCAACCAAGAAGTTTGCCACTAGACTTGTCAGCCGGGTCTCCTTCACGCTTACAATCCTGAAAGCAAGGAAACAGGGATTAAGGGAGAAGGATAATATCCCAGGATCCGTGCACGCTTATTGCTGGGGTTCACCGCTCCGTGTAGGTGTGTGACACGTGTCACTCAGGAAAGGGAAACTCATCTCCAGTGCACTGAGCTCAGCGCTCCTGGCCCTGTGCTGACACAGAGAAGCCAGAGCTCTGCTGGCTCAAGGCCAGGCACTTAATCCAGCAGCTGGAAAAATGCCAAATTCCCCTTCTGCAAGAGCTCCACAGATCCTATCCTGAACTAAATTGCCCTTTAACTCTGTTTAGCACACTGCAGGAGAAAAAAAAAAAACAAAACACAAAAACAATAAAAAGGAACCAAACAAGAATCCTCTTTCTGGGCAGCAATCCTTTCCTCGATTTACCCAGTGCATACGCAATTGGCTTCACTACAAAAGAAAACTCATTGACTTCTTCAGGAACTAATGAACCTCTTGTGAAGAAAAAAAAAAATTAAAAATAAAGTCTGCACTCTCTTGACTCCGAGTCAGTATTTTTGATATATATGAGGATCATCTTGTTTATATGCAAGAGAATGCTGAGAGTCCTAAGCAGAGAGCTAGAAATTTAATTCTGCTGTGAAGAACAGCAGTTGCACTGCAAGTTGTCTATTACCATGCAAAACATGTAATTAATTAATGCAAATTTTACAGAGCTGACAGACCACAGATTGATTTGTTATATTTTTTAGGGGGGGGAAGATTGACAGAAGAAGGCAGAAACTTTCAGAGCCTACTTAGGGGAATGAGGAGAGGTTGTTTTGTTTTCTTTTTACTTCAACTAAACCTGGGAGCAACTCCTAGTTTGAAAAAAAAAATTACCAGAGACAATAGGAAGAAAGAGAACACTCATCTTTCAAGATTACTTATAAAGAGAGAAGGAGGACTCTTCACGTAACTTTTTTTTGAGAAGACAAATCCACCAATTCAATGGGGATTTACTCACTGGCTTATCCACTATCAGGAGACATTCTTGTTCATAGATTGTTTTGGTGTCATCTAGTGGCCTCATACCCTGGATGTGAGCCCTCATATTCTGAATTAAGCCTGCACACAAAACACTCTGAGGATTAACACAAGAGCCAGCCATGAGCTCTCTCAAAACACATTTCCCTCTTCTCCATATGCACTTCTGGGACTTCATTATCTCTTCTGTCCTAAAGAAGATTACTTCCCAGTGAATTCTTCCAATATTAATTTTTTTTAATATCTTCAGGTCAGATTGAACTTCAAATCTGTTTATACGTTCAAGGGCATAATGAAGCTGTGGGGAAGAAGGAGCCTTCCACACCTGTATTTTGACAGAGAAGGAAAGGGAAACAGCCTAAGGCTCGCCCTCAGGATTTGGATAACATGGCAGAATTAATATGAGTGGTTACAAGACCTAAGGAACAGCAGATATTGCTGTAACACAAAGTCCTGATGATGACACTTGAATCCCTTGGTGAGTTGTGGGGCAGGTTGTACATATTACCCAGGATTACCAAGAGAAAGAAACACAGGAGATGTTAACCTCTAACCTTCCCCCTCTGGGTAGGTTTAAATCAGTAGAAACTCCAGTTTTCCTCCTTCCAGAGTTTGTTCAGATCCTCTTGCAAGTCTCCTGTGCCAAGAGGTCCCCGCCAATGCCTAGAGAAGCTAAGAATGAAGTGCTCTACTCTTCCTTATCTGCAGACTGCTCAACAGCTCTGGAAGAACTGGGACACCAGTCAGGTGGATATAGTCTGGAATCTTTTCCACTGCCTCCAAGTCTGCATCATTACAGAATAGAAGTCTTGGAGATGAACAGAGCCAAGCAGCTTAGAAGTGCAACTGCAAGTGAAGTGAACCTCCTTGCAAGTGAATTCATGCAAACCAAAGAGCTCAGGATCAAAATTCGATATGAAGCCACCACATTTCAATCAGATGCAAGTCTGCAAGTTGAGGACAGATCAAAGTAGCAGCCTTTTGGCAATGGATTTTTGAAGTTCCTGAAATGTTCTGCTGTCATCTCTTGGGGATGCAGCAATCACAGTACTGAAGAGTGTTTGATCACATAGAAGATGTACTGCAACTACTACTGCCAGCTTCTGCTAATGCCACTTAGCAAAAGCACTTTGGAATTTCTTACCACAACACAGTCACAATTGCTCATAATTAACCAAACATGAGATCTTTAAAGTTGAAGTTCCCAGCCTCAAATTGGTCTTTTGCCAATTTTAGCACCTTTGTTATTTCCAGGGTAAGGATACAGAACAGTCACATGAAGAGAAGAAATCCTGTAATTTGCATGTGCTTAGCCTTTGAGGAAACAGCTCCAGAAAGTCTGCGCTGCAATGGAAATTAAGTAATTAATGGAGATTAAAGAGCACAATCCAGGCTTACTTCCCTGGAATCCTTTAAATATGGCTAGCATGGAATTAGCCATTCTCAACCTCCTCCCTGTGAGGAATGAGAGACTATCTGCAGACCGCCACAACAAACTCAAGTGGTTACTGCACAGGGAAGAGGAAAATTTTGCTTTCACTGTGACAGATCTTTATTCTTGTTTATATCATCCTCACCGAGATCTTTGATTCGAGTGCAGGGAAGGAGTCTGCCAAGGGAGCCAGCACTGAAAGAACTCCTGATTTTCTAATTGAGCTTCAGCCTGTTTCTTTTGCAGCAGAGTTGGCTAAGAGGAAAAGTTGGCTAAGAGGAAAAATAAAATAAAAATAAAATAATAAAAAAAAGATGACAACATGGCTCAGAGCCTCCTGTTTATAGCTTGATGCTTTTCAGAGAATAAAAAGCTTCTGTCTCAAATGGATTTCAAATAACTAGGAAATCCCTGTTCCCTTTTTCAGTTTCAATATCCAGCTCACAGTGCTCATTTACATACCGATTTGCCTCCAGTACAGGAAGAGCTCTGCTGTGAGGGAACATGCTTAGAGAGATGAGGGCATCCCTCAGCCCTCCACGGTAAATCACTGAAGTCATATGTAGGTTGGCATGATCAAAAATGGCTCTCCAATACTCTTTTGGAGCAGCAGGGTGAAGGAGCAGAGGACAAAGGCAGAACACAGTCCTTAGCAGGAGACTTGACTTGGTCAAGGACAAACCAGAATGCAGAATAAAGACAGTGAGTGGCAAAACAGAAAAAAAAACACCAGAAAACAGAAGACACAAGAGGGAGGCTTAGTACATGGGTTTCAAAGTGTAAATTCTGCATCTCACAAAGAAATGGAGAGCAGAGGTATGCCACAGGAGACCACAGAATGGTAGGGGTTGGAAGGGACCTCTGGAGATCATCTGGTGCCACCTCCCTGCTCCAGCACAGTCACCCAGAGCAGGGGGCCCACCATCACATCTTCCAGGTGGGTTTGGAATCTCTCCAGAGAAGGAGACTCCACAGCCTCTCTGGGCAGCCTGGGCCAGGCTCCAACAACCTCCCAACAAAGAAGTTTCTCCTCCTGCTCAGAGGGAACCTCCTGGGTTCCAAGTAGTGCCCTGTGCCCCTTGTCCTGTTGCTGGGCACCACTCAGCAGAGTCTGGCCCCAGCCTCTTGTCACCGGGGAGGCCCTTGAGCTCTTGCTCAGCATTGATCAGATCCCCTCTCAGGCTGCTCTTCTTCAGCTGAACAGCCCCAGGGCTCTCAGCCTTCCTGGGTGCAGAGATGCTCCAGGCCCCTCAGCAGCTTTGGAGCCTCTGCTGAACTCCTTCCACTAGTTCCTTGTCTCTCTTGAATTGGGGAGCCCAGAACTGGACCCAGTACTCCAAATGTGGCCTCAACCAGGGCAGAGTAGGAGGTTCTCCTCCACCTCTTTGACCGGATGGCCACTCTTCTTAATGCATCCCAAGGCATCAATGACTTTTAGGCACATTGCTGGCTCATGGTTAAATTGTTGCCCACCAGAACTCCCAGGTCCTTCCCCACAGAGGTGCATTCTAGCAGGTCAACCTGCTGGACACCATGATCATGGAACATCAGGAGCAAGCGCATAGATTAAAACCCTACAGAACTCCAATTACCAAGTTGTTGGGTTTTTTGTTGTTGCCTTTTTTTTTTTTAATAGGGTTTAGCATTCATTCAAGGTTGATATAATTGTGGGAGCAACTAATACCAACACATACTAACGGGAATACAAGCCCAAGGGACTGATCTCCCAGGAATGATCTGAAAAAGTGTCGCAGAGAGCAGCAGGACTCGGGAATTTCCAGATGTGCAAAGTGAAATCTGTCCATCGCTGACACAAAAAGCTGCTGTGTCAGGTTGGGCTGAGCCAGATGGCACCAAGAACAGCATGAAGGCAAGACTGAAATGAAAAGACAGACCTCTCAAAGTAAATGAGCACTTATTCTCACTTTTGATAAGTGGCAACTCTGAAAATGGAAACCAAGACAGGATAATTAAAACTAATGGCATGCAAATGGAAATTACCACTTCTGAGGTAAAAGCACTCGACTATAACAAACTGAGATCAAACAGACCAGATAATCTCGATTTGAGAGCAAGTTTCATGAGAAATTAGGTTTTCAATATATATATTTTTTTTAAATAAGTCTCCAATAAGCGTGTGTTGGACAAGTCAGAACAGGAAAAAAAAGCTGGTCTCAAATAGAAAGCTGTGACCCAGGCATGGCTTCACAGTTGCCTTGCTTAAAACCAAGACAATTTAATAAGTCTTTTGCCTTCCCAAAACGTGGTGGAAGATGCTATGGGAGCTCTGAAATAATGCTGCATTTTTCCTGCCTTTTGTAATAACCACCAGACGAGTTTCAGGCAATGAATCAGCCTGGATTTTTTCTGGTGAAGATAGCTGTAAAGATCTGGCTGAAGCACCTCTTCAGCTTTCCGTAAAGATAAATCTGAAGACGACCTTGGCCAAGTCTTCCAATTTGCACTGGAGTGGGTGTAACTCCAGTATAAAAATTTGTGGCTGTCCTAAAACAAGTGCTTTGGTGAAGGTGGATAAAGCCAGGTCACAGGCCATGATGGCTGAGGTGGCTTCATTTGATGCATCTCCCCTCCACCTTCACATCCTGCAGGTCTTCAAGACGACAGCTGACTCCCCAACCGCGGAACCCACGGTACTCAAAGGATGAGAAAACCACAAAATGAAACCGGAGATCCAAGACAGCTCTGCGATTCCTACTTACGTCTCATAGATGTGTCCATTCTCAACCCTCTCCTCCACACAGGCCAGGGCACGGACGTGCATTGGGGAGTGAGGGAAGGCAGCATGGATCCACGGGAGGCCAAAGACTGATAGCCCTGTGTTAATCAGCGCAACGAGCAGGAGGTCCCAGTGATAAGCTGTTCCCTTCACCAACCTGAAACGAGGGTTTTGTTCACAAGTTACACCCGGTGCAAACTGTAACAGGCTGCCCTTGTTCAAGCAGAGCTCGAATGCTCAACACCCAAGTGCAATTCCACGCACAGAGCGATTTCATTCCTTCCTACTTTACAGTCAGTGTTACGGGAACAGGAAAGGTAATAGAACTTGATAGTTTGCTCCCAGAACAGTCATCTCCTGGAGAAAACAGTGTTAAGCAGAAAAAAGGCAATCCACTAAAGTAACAGTCCAGGAAAATGTCATCAGTGTTTTGCCACTACCTTTATTTCAGAATCCACTTAAAATCAGAGAATCGTTTAGGTTGGAAAAGACCTTTAGGATTATTGAGTAAAACTGTTAACTCAGCACTGCCAAGTGCATCACTAAATCAAGTACCTCAGCACCACATCCACATGTCTTTTAAATACCTCCAGGGATGGGGACTCCACCACCTCCCAGGACAGCCTGTTTCAGGGCTTGACAACCTTTTCAGGGCAGAAGTTTTTCTTAATGTTCAACCTAAACCTCCCCTGGTGCAACCTGAGGCCAGTTCCTCTTGTCCTATCACTTTTTCCTTGGAAGAGTCTGACCTCCCTTGGCTCCAAACTCCTGTCAGGGACTTGTGGAGAGCGAGATGGTCTCCCATGAGCCTCCTCTTCTCCAGGCTGAACAAGCAGTTCCTCAACCACTCCTCACCAGACTCCTGGTTCTAGACCCTTCCCCAGCTCTGTTACCCTTCTCTGGCCACGCTCCAGCCTCTCAAGGTCCTTCTGGGAGGGAGAGACCCAAAGCTGAACCCAGGATTCAAGGGGCAGCCTCCCTAGTACCCAGTCCAGGGGAACAATTCCTGTCCTAGTCCTGCTGGCCACAATTTCTGAAAATAGTCAGATCTGCTAGCAGAGTCCACAGAGGGAATGGTTAGAAACCTGGGCATAGGTTGCTAAACTACTGACACTGAAATTCTCCATCTGTTTTGTTTTTAATCCCCATCGCCCTCCTTCCCCACGAGTAGAACATGTGCTCAGTATGCTGCAGTAACCCCTTAATTATGTAATTGTTACTGCATGACAAGAAAATGGGACATGAATTCATTAAATTTCAGCTCCTCCTTGGTAGTCAACCACAGGGATTTATTCCTAACTTTGGTGCATGATGGGCAGCCTCCCCAGTTTGTTTGTTAGGGGAGGGGAAACTGGCAGCCTTCACGCCAAGGAAGCTGACCACGTTCACACCGCAAGGACTACACAGAGAGCAGCTGCCAACACTGAACTAGTTTAACTCTGCCATTGTATTTTGTAAGGTCTGCCTCTTTCCTGAAGATGCCCATCTGAGACCAGCTGCTCAGCTACTATGAGTGAAGTTTAGAAAATAGCTGATAAAGGATTCAATTCTCAAGACTTTGATATCTAACTTAAAGGTCTATAGCTGTGTTCCTGCCTGGCCATTGGAGCAGCTGGCACCTTCACACAACACAAGGGACCAGCTGAATTGCTGTCCAGGAACGATCAACGGGAAAGGGAGCACTCTTCGGGTGTCTTACTGAATGGGCCTTGCTCGGGTGGCATTATCTAAGCACAGACTTGGAACCATCCAAGATGCTTTAGGACATGAGGTGCATGGAGCTAACAGACATGAGCCAGCACATGAGGATCTATGCCTCATGTCTACCTCAAAGAGCAGCAGATGTCATCGTTTGGGCAAAGACTTAGGTGGAGCTTGGTTTAGAAACAAAAAGACTTGCCTCATGAAGGGCTCACCTCTTTTGACTGAGGGGACCACAGGGTGACTAAGTCAGGCAGACATCTACGTTGCAATGCCTCTGAAGCTGGAAGATGCTGGCAGGAAGGGTGGGATTGTAAACACTTCCTGCATTGGCTCACACTTGGAAAACACGGCCCCTGTTCACGTGCCTCTTTCTCGGAGCAAAGGCATCTCCAGGGTTATGGTTGGATTGTCCTGCCTGCCCTTTTTAGAGGGCTTTCTATGTACAAAGGCCATGCATCTAAGACCAGCAGCATTTTAGACCTCTTGGAACACCCTGTTTGGTCTCAGTAGCCTTCCAGCAGTGTGTGGAATAGACCTGCTTTGACTGCGGAGAGGCTCAACACATCCACAAAGATCTAGATGCCTTATCCCACCTTATCTTCCCACTGCCCAATCAGCCCAGCATTCTTTGGACTGTCCTACATGCTTGCTGGGAGTATTCTTCAGCAGAGCACATCAGTGGACTTTCAGGTAAGCATCATTTTTTCCCCCCCTTTTTTTTTCCTAAAAGAGAAAAATCACTACATTGGGTAGACACCAAACAGCACATTCTCCATTTGGCTGCTATAGACAGCATTTTTAGTCCGTGATGGTTTCACAGAAGATGTCAAGTCCTGCTTTTTCCATCTCTAACAATCCAGGCCCCAATACCTGATCATCATAAGCTCAGCCCCGTAACAAGGCATTATGAAAATCACTATGAAGAACTCTAGAGAATAACTTACACTCCCTAAAGACACTGTAGTAGAAAACACCAAAAGTTTAGAAGAAACTCATATTAGGGCAGAGATGACCCACTTAAACTACAGATTTATGCAACGCTTTAAAGGGATATAATAAAGATAAGAAGGGAAAAAAAAAAAATCATGTGGTCAAAGAAAGCCAAAATAGCATAACTGAATTTGAGGTTGTCTTCTCTCCCCTAATTCAGTGTCACTCCAGCTACAACATGGAGAATGCTAATGTGTGTTATGCAAGGAGAGAACCCTCCCACACATAACATTAGCATAAAAAAAAAAGAATCCTCTGAGACATGGTGGTTTCCCTGGGAAAAAGAAAAAGTCATATGCATTCATTCTTGATATCATATCTGATAGCAGTTGGCACAAAAACATCAGAGGGAGTATTAATAGCACAACATCTCAAGTTTGCACATAAATCAGACCTATCAGACATGAGATGTACTGGTTTGCTTCAGTTCTACCTTTTCAGTTGGAGACTAACAGCTCCAAACGCCGCCTTTCTGATGCTCAACTACAGCATATCATGCTACAACGTTTATGCAGGTCATTGACTTCTCATTTTCAAAAAAAACTCTCTGTACTGCAAGAGCAGTGCAAGTGTCCACATGTGTCGGACACTCCCTAAATACCTAGAGGTCCATCCACAAGACCTCAAACCATATAAAATCGCTACATAACATTCACACGTGGGCAAAGAAGAAATAGGCTGAGGTGATCAGCTGCTCATCGATGCTTTGTGGTTTTTGAGTCGCTGCCATGACAACTGGAGCTTGGGGTTAGTTGGACAGAAGTTCTGAAAAACTTGTCCTGAATCTCTTTTCTGCTATTCAGACAAGCTTTAGACAAGCAGTGCTGGGAAGAGACTCAAAAGGTGTCCCTCCACAGAGGAAGGGGAGTGCCAAACATATTACCTGTTCTCCGGGGCGTTTGTGAGTGATGCCACGATGTTCTGCTCTATGAAGAAGAGCATTGACAAAAGGAACCCCAGGCCCATGGCACTCATCACCGACCCAATGGAGAGAGACTGGACCGGGGCCAGCACAAACAAGCTCTCCGAGGGGTTGTAGTTAAATTTGGACACTGGAAAGAAAAGAATGATGATGTTAGGAAGGCACCTTCTTATCCAACCATCTACATGGACCCAAGAAATTCTTTACCCACACCACAAACAGATGCAGCAAACCATGCTCTGGCCAGTGGGAGCCAGAAGACCATAAAAGACAAGCTCATCTGGGTGTTTTAGGTTATTTTTTTTCCCCCTGCATCCTCTTAGAACTTAGCTGCCGTCCTGACTTGATAGATTGCTGCTGGTTCTAGTGAGGCATTACATATATTTGAGCAAAACAAAAGAGGGAAACTTGGTTTCCACAGACGTGAAGCATTTTTAGATTAGAAAACTTGATTTCTAATTAACAGTATATTCCTCCTAATCAACTGAGAGAAGCATTTCAAAAAACTTCCCCACACCCAACAAGCCACGCAAGGCATTTTATACTAAAATGTCCCTACTTTCCTGCCCTTGGAAGAAATCCACGTCAAGGGATAAATCACACATGGCCACACATCGTTTTACAATCCAACTGGATGGAATGGTCATCACAGAAGAAAAAAAAAAGCCACTTCTTATTTGTTTCCATACATTTCCTCACATCATCCACTCACGTCACCATGGGACAATGCAATTCCTGTCCCCATTATCGCTTCCTGATATGGAAAAGCTGATCTATTTGGCCAATGAATGGTGTCTCGTTTTTAGATTTCCTTGTGTAACTTCAAACTGCCCAGATGCTCTGCACCATTTCACCTAAATCAGGAAAACTTAAACTGGAGACAAAGAGGACAAGCTAGGACCATCAACTCTACGTCTGTATGACTGACAACAACTCTTCCTGCCTGCTAATTAGTCTACCTTTTGTTCTTTGCCAGAAATTGTTGATGTTTTTTTACTGTAAGAGATATGCACTTTAAATTACATTGAAATTAAGACACACTGGAATAATTTGTCTTGAGGAAAAAACTTCACTCAGCTTCGTTCGATTAGGAGTTTGAACGAATTAAATCTAATATTGAGGAGATCAGAGCTCTCAGGGTGGTTGGAGTTACACATAGTATTTGTGAAATTATGTGGAAGAACTTCGCTATTTTATTAGCAAAACCTTTCTAGAATGTCTTTTTTTTTTTCATACACCCCAGTATTCCAGAGAATAAAAGCATGACTTACTTTCAATTTCCTTGAAGATATAGGAACCCACAACAGAGAAAGTCAGAACAGAGATCGGTAAGGCACAGTCAGACAGAATTTCACGTACTCTTGCATGCAAATACGGGCTGCAATTTAAAGACAGAAAATGTCCATCAACACCACACTGTAGGGACAATCACATGAATGTTTTAACAAGTGAAAATTCAGTCCAACCTTGCATTTCTAAAGAGATACTTGGAGTGAAGAATTAGTCTTTAATGCAGCCTTAAATCCTCTGGAATCTATAGCTTTTGAAGGTCAATGAATGCATAAGCAAAACCCATAAAGAAACAAGAAACTAAGATGCAAGCTAGGAAAAGCATCCTCCAAGCACCAATTTGTGTCTCATTTCCACTTTAGTTTAATTGCTTTCTCAAGCATTTCCAATTTAAGGGCAATGGGAGTAAAACCCAAATTAGAGCTGGGCATTTGACTCCCAAGAACAGACTGAAGGTATATTTCCAGTAGACCTTCCAGCACCATTGGAGATTTTTGCTCACCACAACGGTTCAATGCCTGTTTGGGGGGAGTTACAATGTGAAATACATGGTTCACCCAAACCTTCCTAAAAAGCCACTTGCGACGCCAAACCAAATACGGAAGGGCATTGTCCAGTGACCGAACATTTCGTTCTGCTGCTAACATTTTCCAGGTGGCCAGCCAAGTTCATCTCTGTCTTTGGCTTCCACCACCACTAGTGCAAGAGTTCCATCTGATTTTTTTGGGCTACAAAAATTAAGATCTAAATCATTAGTGATTCCTCCCAGGTAATATGAGAAATAATCAGTAGTCTGAGCTCTAAGACTGAAGTAACTCACCTTTTCTTAAACTGATAGAGCGTATGGCCAAGCCAAAGGGTACCCAACATCAACATGAGACTAAGGACAGCAGTTTCACGTCCATAATGCACATCATGCGTGCCTGTTTGATTCTCTAAGGACATGGATCTGCTCACTGATGAGTTCATCAAGAAGGTGGTATTGATGCCGAGGCTTGGAAGAGCATTAGCTCGTGCTTTTTCCAAGTAACTGTCTCCTGTGCGCCCATGGTAGTAATATTTCTTAAAAACTGTACAAACAACCAACAGGCAAGCATTAGGACAGGTTTGTGACACTCAAAGCAAGTAAAATAAAGTGGTTCTTTCTTGCTTGATCATGCAATATTAATGTTCTGCTTCACCAGGTTTATAGCTCTACCCCTGAAACCGCTGAAGAGAAATCAGAAGAGCTGCTTCTCTTGAGAAGCCAGCACATTGCAAAGTTATTTCTCACTTACGTTAACAGGTGAAAGTTAAATTAATCTAAAGCAACAAATTTGAACTGTAAGGGCTTCCACTGCTAGTTATTTATGTGACTCTGTTTCTAGCACTGGAATCACTGCTCCTAAATAAATACATACATATGTAGAGACAGACACTTATATTCAGCAGCCAGGTAAACAAATTCCATCAGAATCTCTGAAAAAATTAAGAGCAGGCAGGCTGCACAGATCCTTAAGTGGACTACAAAATGTACAATAATTACTTTTGTCTCCAAGGCTGGTGCAGATTTTAAAAGTTAAGTGTTGATGATACGCAAAGCCTGGTAGTATTTAAATTTACACTGCAAATTGAAATGGGATTACGGGACACCTGAAGTAAACTTGTACAAGGGAAATACCCTGTAATGACTCTGAAATTGTTTGTAAATGTAATAGGTTAGCTCAGACTCATTTATATAAATAATTAACAGTTGTAATACACTCTCGCTCTTGAGTATTTAGGCAGCTGTGCTCCCATTTCCATGACATTGTCTGGCTCCAAGCATATAAATGTAGTTTGGGGATGATTTCACCTCTTTGGGGAGTCTGAGGTGCCACAAGGCGCAAGTAAAGCCAGAAGCCAGCCTTGGTACTCCCACGTTATCTGACTGGGTGGCAGCAGGCAGCACTTGCTCACCCCCATGCCAATGGGAAGATACAGGAGGATGGAAACAACTATGTCAGAGCTTTGCAGTCTCGACCTTTCTTTTAGCCAAGAATATTTTCAAACTTTGCATAGGGAAACTCAAAAGTTTAGGGTAAGACCATCCTCTTTAGGCAAAAAGAATCTGTAGTTTAACGCTCCTAGCGTTTCCCCTTTGTTCCCAAATAATAATCAAATTTCTGAAGACCCCAAGCACCTCAGCTTCTCCATCTGCAGCAGTTACAGGGAAAGCAGGCAAAATAAAGGGTAATTCTAAATATTTGAAAACAGGCAAAACAAACTTCAAGCATTCTTGCGAAGCAGCGTTGGTCTCTGCAACCACCTTGAATTTGGCTGAAGCACAGTTTGTGTTACTGCTGGTTTGGAGCTCAGCCCAGTGTAAAATGCCCCGTGTTCAGTCACGCTGCCATTTTGACAGCAGTAGTAATCATTTTTTTGTACCACCCTTATGTTTTAATTATGTTATGTTTATGTTTAATTCCTTTTAAGAGGAGTCCAGATACTTGACAAGTGGATGGGGTCAACGGGGCATGAACGTCACAAGAAAAAAGACCAGTGATGCTGCATTTAATAATTCTGTATATAGATTTAAAGATCATAGAAGGTTTACAGCTCAAGATCTAACCTTCCCATTTGCTCTCAACAGCAGTCAGAAATGAGGAGATCATTCCACTGTTACAAGCACGAGGAAGGCCCTCCCAGTAAGGAGTAATCTCATTACGCCCGCCGTTAACGCTGTGTATTTCTGCCTCGCATGCTACAGAAGAGGCTCTGCTCTCATTTCCTCCCTCTGGCCTCACAGCTGCATCCAGTCCAGCCCAGGCAGGACACCCCGTGTCTGCTTTGCGAACGGGTAGACTGAGGCACAGAGCATCGTCGTGACCCACGCGCCAGCACAGAATGGGTTGTTGGGAGGATTTGCAGTTTCGGGCTCTGAATATTAAAGGACACTTGTGTCATAAGAATGATTCTGGCAGCATTTCCTGGGGGTTAACAGCTGGTCAGGGCTAAAAGCCTGTTGATCATCTCAGCTGACCCTCAGCGTTCCTAAGCCCTAGAGACATGCACAATTCCTGAGCATATGATAAACCGGCGGCACATATAACCCAGCAACTACACAGAGTGTGTTTGCATGCCTCCATATTTAGATTGGGACTGGAATAAGAAACAAATTACTTTTTTGGGAGTCTTGGGGATTTTCTCAGTTTTCCACACTTGGCTACATTGCAATCAAACATTTAGTGCTGAGCACATCTTTGCGGCCCTAAGTTCAGCTTGGCTACATCTACGTACACGTCCTCTCTGGCTGCAACTCGATCTGCAGCCACCTCAAAACCAGGCAGGATAGCTTCACTCAGTCCTGGGTACAGGGGAAGAAGCTTTGACTTTACTCTTGTAATTCAGTTAAAGCAAGAAGAACATGTCAAGGCGGCTAGAGGAACCCTTCGTCCTGCACCACCGACTTGCTATGAAGTATTTGATTCCTGCAGATTTGTTTTTCTTTTTTTCCAGAGTCAATTGACTCTTGTTGCCCACATTCAGAGAGAGCAGCAAAGCAGGTGGTGCCCTCACTGAAACAGAGCCACTCGCCAGCCCAGCGCGCGGCTCAAGTTCCTTCCAACAACATTAACTGGCTTTGTTTGCTCCAGCCGGTTCACCACTGTTTCCTGCAGAGTGCAGATGTCAAGATCAAACAAACATAACTTCGGTAGCCGGGCCACATGGCAAAAACAAAGTGTCACCAGGATAGCGTGAACACACATGGCTTGATTCCTCTGTACAGCACTGCAGCCCTCCCCCCTTTTTTCCTGTACAAGTGCCTTGCAAATAAAAAAAAAAATAAAAAAAAAAAATCAAGGCTATGAACAGCCTGAGGAAAACATAACTGAGCAAGAACAGCACATTCCCTGGCACTAAGGAAGTCCAAACTCACTGACAGCTGTCTAGACACTACCAGGACACTTTTAACAGCACACAGCAGATGCTGAAGCATGGGTGAGATCCTGGCCCAGGTGGCCCAGAGATGTGGCAGAAACTCATCCCTGGAACTATTCCAGGTGAGGTTGGACGGGGCTCTGAATAACCTGCTCTAGTTGCAGATGTCCCTGCTCAGTGCAGGGAGGTTGGACTAGACCTTGAAAGGTCCTTTCCAACCCAAACCATTCCATGATTGTATGAAAACACAAGCTTTCTCTTTCTACTTCACTGCTCAAGGCTTTGAGGGGGAAGGAGGTGGTGTCTGGCAGCAGCACCCAGTACCTCCTGCCACAAAACAGGAGTGGAGCAAAGATGAGCATGTGGCTATGAGCTGCTCTGGTGTCATGCATTTGAATATGAGCACTGAGAGGGTTGAGTCTGTGCCTGCCAGCATCAACGCCCTTCTACATCTGGGAACACGGCTGGATCTGGGGTCCCAGCTGTTGATGCACTGAATGCTTCCAGATGCGGCTCAAGCCAACATGAGCTGGCAAGCCAGTGGAGTGTTGGGTTGATTTTACTACCTTCATTCCTACAAATTCAGCCCTTCCCAAGTACAAGGGAGAATTACACTAACGCACTAATTAACTTCCAGGATCCTCCACCGCAACGCTCCAAGGTATTACTTCACATGTTGCTGAAAATTGGGCAGCTGAGATCAATGGGTGCTTCCTATGCATTTGCTCATTTTTACAGAGCAGTTGAAGGTTCTGTTGCAGAGCAACAACTCAGTGTCAGGGAGACTGTCCCCTGCCTTCAGAACGGGACACTAACAGCGCCCATTAAGCAAATCTCACAGCTACAGAGTGAGTAAGGAGAAAACAAAAGTATCCCAGAACAGCTTCTCCTTCACCAAGCTTTGTCTAAGCTGAATATTTCAAAGATTCAGGTGTTTGGCAGAGAAAAACAAAAAAACAACAAACAAGCTTCTGATTGCGCAATCAAAGCATACGTTCAAGGAGCCAAATTAAGGATTCCCAAAGAAGCGAGCAAGTACTCAAATTGCTCTGCAGTGTCAGGCTTGCTCTTTGAAGGTGTTCTCCTTGCATGCAAGAGACCATAATGAGCCAAGCCTGAGGATCTTCAAAACAAGGGACATGCTTAGTGTGCTTAGGATTTCAAAGGACAGCCCAAACCTGAGGCTGCTGGACAACAGGTCATAAAATCAAAGAAAACAGACTTGACCAACTCCTCAGTGAGATGAGCAGAAAGACTGCCATTCATATGGCATTTTTTCCTAACATCTTTCACCTTCACAAATACCTCCTGCCAATCTTGATCAGGAAGAGGAAAGATGCCAGAGAAGTTTCATAGCATCACAGAATGGTTTGGGTTGGAAGGGACCTCAAAGATCATCCAGTTCCAATCCCCCTGCCATGAGCAGGGACACCTCCCACTAGATCAGGTTGCTCACAGCCCCATCCAACCTGGTCTTGAACACTTCTAGTGATGAAGTATCCACAGCTTCCCTGGGCAACCTGTTCCAATGCCTCACCACCTTCAGAGTGAAGAACTTCTTCCTAATTTCCAATCTGAATCTATCCTCTTCCAATCGGAAGCCTTTACCCTTCTATCCTATTAAATTTGTTAAATCCCAAAGCTGCCCATGGATACACACCTAGAAATTAAGCCAGAAATGGGGATCAGGTGTCTGGAAGGAGCAGAATAGCTTTAAGGAGTATGCTGGAAGGCACTGCAGCCCTTACCTTGCCATTAAAGAAGGGTCTCAGAGCTCACGTAAGAACAGGCAATCTCAACCCGTCTTTCAACTGCTCTCTGTGAAGTTTTAATAATATGGCAAGCAAAGGGGTCTAGATGCACTGTATTGAAATTGGACAACTTTGCTGCTGCCAGGACATAAGAGACTAGTATCAGGACAAGATTTTCAAAGCAACATTAATATAATTTCTCCATTTGTTAAGATATAAATTCTACCTCAGCTAATTGAAATTTGAGCTGATAGACATTTTGCATATCCAGGTAAATTGCTGACATGGGGCTGCTTCAATCTCTCATCTTTTTTTTTTTTTTTCTCCTTCGAAGACTCTGAATGAACACGGAACAAGCAAACATCATGTGTATTTGCAGCTTTGTATTTCCCTTTGACAACGAAGCAAAGCAAGAGATCTGCACTGAAAAAAACACAAACTGCTGCAAGACTTACCTTTAATAATGCCTTTGATAGCATCAGCCACAAACGTGATAGATATAAAAAGTGCAATTATTTCTTCTATTGACCTATGGAAAAAATCCCAGGAATTAATACAGCCATTAGCAGGGTCTGCATTCAACCCCATTCAAAGGAAAATCAGCATGTTCATAGATTTGCATGAAAAAAATACCAATTTTTAGTTAGACTCCAACTCAGAAAACAAAACCCAGTGAATCTGTAAATGCTTCTTTCAAGCTGGAACAATAAGCTGCTATGATACTAGCCTCATCTTGCAAAATACATTTTGTGGCAAGTTTGTAATTAAGAAGCTTGTGGAATGTATAATTTTTCCATTTGCTGAATAATCTGATCAAAATATGACTTCTTGAAAATAGCTACCTTTTAAAGAGCTTCATCAGAAGACTGAAATTAAAGAGGGAGTACATCACAAGGAAGAAGCTGTTCCACAGTCCAATCCAGGCGTAGAAAGCATTGAAATCCAAGTTGTAGTCATCACAGATTCCTCGGATGACTGCAAAAGTGAAACATGCACGTGTCAGATTAAAACTTCTGTCATTACCACCCTGTGATTCCCATCTGCTCGATGGCAAAAAGAACCAATTTCAAGGCTTTACTGCAACACACTTACAGCAGATAGTATTAAATTCCTATTCTTACGCTCTGGGGGGGGAGCACAAGATGAATCCAAACTGTTTTCCTCTTCCCCATCTCCTTACTTCACTAGAAGTGGGTAAAAGCACTTGGAAGAATATTCTCCTACACTGCTGAAACCATCTTCACTAGCGCTTAAGGCCACAGAATCAGTCCTGGAAATTTGCTCTCGATGACATTTTGAGATGTTGTTGGACAAGGGATCTCCAAAGTGCCTTTGTACCATGTTTACTCAGTCATTGTACTGTGGACAAGACTTCATGTCTTAAATCTTTTGAGCCGGTCATAGCCCATCTGATTGTTCCTACATATACTGAGTTTGCTCCTTTGTACCTCTGGCTCTGTCACATCATCTCGCAGTTATAACTGTAAGGCTATTGATCACACCTTAGCAGTGCAATCCAACATCAACTCCCCCGCCCCCAATTTTTGTCTGAGGCTCTTGTCCTCAAGTTGCTTTAATGAAGCCACATGAAAAAATCATCAGATGAAGATTTCCTTCTTGAAGCAGAAGAAATGCTTATTTTCACAAGTTGTTGTCTATGCAAGATGACTCTTTTAGAAACCAACTTGAACTAAACCTGAAAAAAATTCTTCCCTTTTCCCTCAGCACCAGAAGCAGCCCTTTAATATTAAACAAACACAACTAAAACGAAACTAAAGGTTCTTGTACAAAGACTGCCATCACATTGGTCCCAACGTACATATTTAACAGACTTACCATTGATGTAGAGTGCTAAAGGAGCTGTAGTTAGGAGTACAACTAGAGGTTGCCCTGAAAAGAGCGCGTAAAGCAGCCCTCCAATACACTGGCCAACGATTGTCTTCTGCACATCTACAAGTAATTAAGAAGGACAGAAAGAAACAGGGTTTTTAACTAACACCTCCCAGACCAAGGAGCATTCACAGGGCATAGAATGAGTAAAACCAACGACTAAGAGCAACTTAGAGGGTAAACTCCCAGTCAGCTTGTACCAATAATTTAAGATGTCATCAGGTTTGTAGATGTTGAACTATGAAAGTTGGGTGGGTTTTTTGTTTGGTTTAGATACTACCTTTTTTTGGTGCTTTTTTTTTTGTTGTTTGTTTGTTTTTTTCCTCTTTCACTCAGGTGTTTTGGGTTTCTGGTTTATTTTATTTTATTTTAGATTTTTAGATTTTATTTTAAACAACCAGGATTTGTGGAGGCCTTCAGGGCAAGATCTCAACTAAGACCCCTATGAACTGTAACAGCATCACAAACTGCTTCAGGACCGTAACTGGGATAGAGAAAAGCATCATACCAGTAGTTTGGATACTGGCAATCAAATTCAGATCAAAAACACAGGAGCTAGTACTAGGAAAAATGGGTAGATAACTGCATAGCTGCAAAAGTGAGCATCATCTAAAAGTACAGTATCAGTCTATATCAAAACTGTATCAGTCCAAGTCAGATGATACTATCCAAAGTAATGTCTCGTTTTTTTCGTCTTCTGAGAAAAATTCTGACCATAACACTTAGAACAGATAGACTTACCAATAGCTCCCCGGGTATTTTCATCATTGAGTGATCCAAACGCAATTGATGGAAGAAGGCAGGCAAAATACAGAAAGATCATAGTTGTGATGTATTTTCCTATAGCTTTGTTGTTTCCAATAACACCTAACGCAAACCATAACAAAAACATCACATTAGTACGGCCCACTTGTAAAGCAGTGAAACCCTCCTTGCCTCAGCCACACGTACCAGTAGTGCTTTTAATGTTGAAAGGCAAAAGTAAACATTTCAGTTCACACTTTAAATGTACAGGTAGATCTTTAACATTTCCTTTTGCACTACCACGCTCTCTTGTTCATCTGGGACCAGAAGCAGAAGCACCAACATGCCACCAGACTGCTCCAACAGACAATTCTGGCATCATTAAAACAGGAAATACTGGAAGTCTGTTGTTTGGTTTTGCCAGCCCCAAAAGCTTGGAAAAAGATCAAAGTAGACACTGTAAGTTTAGGGTTGATAAACCCCCTACCTTCTGTCTTATTAATACCAATTTTAGGGGCATAGTCTAGAATACATGTAATAAGCTTCATGCTGATCACTCACGATGCCTTGGGCAGGAAAACATGAAGCACTTCATGTTTCCTTAAGTAGAAACCTGTGGTTATAGGCTTGAATCAATAATGTCCTCTGCTGAGCCAATTAGCACTAGCAGACTTGCAAAAACAAATAGCACAAGAGGTCAGGAATGCATACATTAAGAGTTTTGCTTAAAAAAAAACAAACAACACAACTAAAGCCCTTCTCAGAGAATGGCTTCTTTCTTTTCCATCTACTCACCCCCCCTCTCATCTCCATCGGAAAAAACACACTAGGCCAAAACAAAAGCGGCCAGAAAGAGAATTAAAGTGTCATAATATGAATTTAAGGGCCTCTGAAGTAGCTTCCCTTCCCTTTCCTGTTTTCAGGCTGGTGTCCATCCCCAGTGAGCTCATATCATACAAGAGAAAGGACGAGAGATGACAACAGCTGATATTGTTTGAGGAGAACAAAAGTTTTTTCCACAGAACAGCCTCTTCAGAGAGGATACATCAGAGGACTTTGTTGAAAAAATACCCTTGAAATAGCCTTCAACCCGCCCGTGCCACCATCCTTGATGGCGCCCCTGCTGCAAGACACTTGGACAACCTTAGAGTTGCCCAAGGAGTCTTCCTGAGCAGTGAACTCCCAACACAAGCATCTGTCCCAAAGCTCCCAGGTGCCAATGGTAGTATCAGTCCTTTGCTGAAGGAGCTACAAGCCAGAAAGTTGAACCAGAAAAGCGAGGACTTTGCGTTAAAGGCTGCTAGTGCAACACGGAGAAAATCTGGACATCACCACAACAGACTAATTGTATCCCTGGAATGAAAAAAGGAAAAAAATCTTAATGACTTTGGGATCTTATCTAACATCTGCTTTCTGCACCATTTGTAGTGTGGCGATAAGGACAGGATGATGGAAAAAAACAAAAAAAAAAAATCAAAGATGATGTGTAACGAATAAAGGACACCTTGTAATGATGCCTGTTCTCAGACAAGAGAGGAATAGGCATAAATAGGACTTCTCAGCATCCTCAAAAAAAAAAAAAGGCAGGGGATAAAACTTGAGACATCTCAAGCATGCAAATATGAGCCTGACCTTCTAGGAGACATAAGACCAGCTGTTGCAAGGCAGATTCCTTTCAGTTTATTGTGAAGATTCAGAAACCACTGACCACATTCCTGACCACTTTTGGCAACCAAAGGGTCTGAAATATACTTCTCGGAGATGAAGCTTTCTCATGTGATCTCCAGTCCAGCTGCAGGCTCCTACCTCACACTCCCAAGTGCTGAAGACCTTTAGAGAAAAGGAAAGACTTGGCAAGGCAAACAGTGGACAGAGTGGTAGTTTTGTAAGTAGAGATGGTCACATCCTTGTTCAGATGACAACATGCTACTCCAGACCACTGTTTTTTAGATAAAGGAGCCTTTCCAAGATGAAAGGTCAGAGGCAACAATGCTTGCAAGCTTTGAAACCATTCCTAAAAAGACAGGCAAGTGCAACTAGAGAAGCAACTAATATTAAAATAAAATTTGAAAAAGCTCATTTACTGAGCAGAGAAAGCCACATAAGTGAAGTGCTTCCTAAAAATCTTTCAAGTAGGTCAACTGTAGCATGAGAAGGCAGAAGGAAGGAAGGAAGCCTTGAAGAACATCACAAATGTTCACTCATGGCTTTTAGTTTCAGCTTCAATCCCTGCAAAGCAAGGGGCAAGAGCCCTTGCTGATCATGGAGGTCCTTATGTCACATCATGGCTGGGTTCAAGACTTCCAGTACGAAGCAGAATTTTTAGTCCATAAGCAGCCAGATGAGGTTCAAGGAGTAAAGAATTCCTTCTGCTGGGCAGCAAAAGTAACTCCATAATGGAGGCAATAACTACATCAGATTCAATGTACCATGTCACAAACATGATCAATCACTCTAATTGTCATTAAAACCATGAATACTGCCTCCTCATACAAATTCACTGGGGACAAGCATTAAAATCCAGCCTTAACCACAATTTACCTTTTGAAAGTCAACATCTGGCTCAACAATTTCAGGGTCTATTTGCAATCCAGGGACTGACATCACTTCATTTGAAAGAAGGTGGGCTACGTTATGAGGGCATTTCATCTGCAAGCAGGCTCATAAAGTCATTGAAAAATGCGTCACTTCAACTGCACAATGTAAATTCACGGCAGAAAAATCAACTCTCAGTCCAGCGGCGAAATTTGAGCAGCTGACTATTAGAGAAGGAATCCCTTGAAATTAAGGTACATGGACACGTTGAAGCGGGAAGCAATTATGATCACCAGCATGACAGCCCTATTTTACTTGCTCGAATTTCTGATATGATGCAGTTTTTAAAGACAAGGGTAGAGTTTCAGAGAAAACTACAGCACTGGTGGCCTCGCTTTAATTGGTATTCCACCTTCTATGAGACCAAGAGACCCAGAGACTGGGACTGGAGTTCCTGAAGTCTACTAATTGTACATTTGCAGAATCAAAATTGAGACAGAAGGACATTCTATGAAATGCCTGACTATTAACATTCTTTGAAATATCCAACGTAGAACAAGCTTAATTACACTGATCTGCAGTGGAGCAGCAAGGGTGCGTCTATTAAAACCCTGGCTTAAAAAAAAAGAAATAAAAATCACCTTTCAACAGTAGAAACACACAGCACAGCTATCTGTTCGTAGGTTTTGAGCCATGAAAACTCAAAGCATTACTAACTTCTGCTACCGCCCTCAAGCTGGGCTTTCACTTCTGTTAGTAGCTGCTGGACTCTGCCCAATTTTCTGAAGATGAACAGAAGACGAATCTTCCCTAAAGTCCTGTGAAGAGTAAATTCAGTACAAGTGAGACTGAAAACTTAACTGGAAAAGGAAATCCGTCTTACTGATTTTGGAGCAGAGAAGACAAGCATCTGCTCAGACAAGAGAAGTACGAGGGAACAAATCAAGGGCTTGGAGTTTTCCCTTCTCTTGTTTCTTTCAGCGCTAATCTCTTGGCAGGACACACCCACAGACAACACAAGATGCTTTTAGTGAATCAATCTGTCACGATTTCTTCCAATTCCCACTCCCATCCACCACTGACACAGACAGACTGCAAAGGCAACCCAGGTCATGATGCCCCAAAGCACCCAACAGGCTAAGCTTCAAGCAGCCATTGAACTTTTACACTTGAAGAGCTGCAGAGAGATGCAGGTGCTTTCTCAAAATCTAACCCAGGGCCAGTAGAGGCATGGAAGAGAAGGGAAAAAGCTTATTTGCAATCTTTTCATTTTTTCCCTACTCCTTCAAGAACACAACCCTGCCAGACTAGACAACCGGTGCAACCAGGTGGGAAAGTCGAGGAAGATTTGGCACATGCCACAGCCAACCCTCAGTCAGTATTTTAACAGGTTTAAGCTCTGTGCTTAGACAACCAATAAGACGAAATTGCCTTTTCAGGTCCCATTTTTTCCAGTGCCTTCAAGGTTTCCTTCTAAGCGTGTTAGTACTACAGAGAGCTTTGAAGATCTCCCTCCTGCAACACACCACCACCAAGTCCCAAGGATGCTGCAAGCACATGCACTTGCACTACTCTCAGGAGCTGGTCAGAGATCCTCTGCAGGACCAAGGACAGGGAGGAATTCACATCTCCACCCACCACAGCCAGGTGCCAAGGACAAACATCAAGGAAATTGGGGAAAACAAATCTCAGCTCTCTGCCCTTCACCCTACCTCCCCAAGAGGTGAAAGGATATGGCAAAACACAGCACCAAAGCTCACCATAAAAACCTCAGGCACCTCAAAATTTCCTCTTGGGCACTTCAGGTACTACGTTCATGTTTATTCCTCCATGGTGTACCAGAAAATACACACTGAAGGATAAGGGTAGCAACTCTAGGGGGCTTTGGGAAACTTGTAGCCCAGTCCAGGCAGGATTCCCTCCTTTATTCAAACCAGCCACAATATAGACCATTTATGCTTTAGAGGAAGAAATTTTTGACTCTGAGGGTAGTGAGACCCTGGCCCAGGAGGCTCCAAGAGGTGGTCGCTGCCCCATCCCTAGAACCATTCCAGGGGAGGTTGGCCAGGGCTCTGAGCAACCTGCTCTAGTTGCAGATGTCCCTGCTCACTGCAGGGGGGTTGGACTAGACCTTGAAAGGTCCCTTCCAATCCAAACCAGTCAATGATTCTAAGATATAAAAAATTCAAGAAGCTCCTATGGTTCAACTGAGTCTTAGAGAGTAATAGTACCAATACATATATTTTCAGCCTACTTCACAAGCTCAGGATGAAGTTCTGTACAAATTTCTTTTTAAAGAAAACAGAATTCTGTAAGAAAAGGTTGTAGTCATTAAAAGGAGACTACATGCCAACTTGTGTTAAATCTAACTTAAAAGAAAAATTACAAGTGTTCTTAGGCTCAGCATAATCCCATTGTTCATCTTCAGATACTCCTGCTGGAGGACACCTATTACAAACCATCCGTATGACTAAAGTCTTGGACCAAAAGTCTAGAAAACTATTCATTGATCTTTGTGCATTCAGTAAAATGCACAAGATTTAATCCAAAGCAGGCCTAAAGTTGACAAGTTCCTAATCGGGGTGTGTGTGTGTGTGTGTGTGTGTAGAAAGATAATTCCTTTCTTTCTTCTCCCAAATCGTGATGGTCAGGGACAGTGTGATGGTCAGGGACAGTGTGATGGTCAGGGACAGTGTGATGGTCAGGGACAGTGTGATGGTCAGGGACAGTGTGATGGTCAGGGACAGTGTGATGGTCAGGGACAGTGTGATGGTCAGGGACAGTGTGATGGTCAGGGACAGTGTGATGGTCAGGGACAGTGTGATGGTCAATTTTGTGCAGCACACGCAGATGATCAGCTTCACAAAAGTCCAATTGATAAAACATTTGCTGGCCCTACAAAAGCCTTATTATTTATCACTCTGCCCTTAATCGGTTTATCTGTCTAAACCAAAACCCTAGGATGACTCTCAGATTGAGGATTTAGAGACTCTAACCATTAAAAAAAAAGGCACCTTTGTAATTCAGAGCTCTTTGATGATGCACGTGTGGTTGTCTGGAGTGCAGAGACTTGAATAACTCAAATCCCTAATGTTCTGATACACTGCTGCGTTGAGATGGTCCAGGAATTTCACATTCCTGCTCACCTTTGGTCTTGGTGGTTTATGGCAGTTTGGTGGTTTATGATGGAGCAGATGATTTCTGCTCCATCTGGTTTTTATTCCATGTAGATCCTTAAAGAATTCCATCTAATTTCTGGCTTCTGGGACAAAGTGGCACATACTAATATATAGAGGTTTTTAAACAAATCCTCCTTTCCTCATATGCTATTTGAAAGGGCACAATTGCTCCTAAGATAAACACTTCACATTTAAGCTGCAGTAGTTCTTGAGTTTCACTTGGTTTGTTTCTGTATCTTCCACTCTTCAGAAATTATTCCAAAAAATGCACTGACACTTTTTAACATACACTTGCATTTTATACTAAACCCATTTTTTTCTGAGATACTTGTAATGCTCGACTCTCACTATGAGATCATCTCATCACCTAGGGCAGATGCACCCATGGGAACAATTCTTTCAAGCTAGACAATCCCAGCAGCCTGTTTAGGCCAAGCCTGAGGCACATCATAAAATTATAGAATGGTTTGGAAGGAACCTTAAAAATCATCTCGTTCCAACTCCCCTGCCATGGGCAGGAACACCTCCTACTAGACCAGGTTGCTCAAAGCCCCATCCAACCTGGTCCTGAACACACCCAGTGACAAAGCATCCACTCCTGAGGAACCTGGGCGAGGGTCTCACCACTTTCACAGTGAAGAACTTCTTCCTAATTTCTAATCTAAATCTATCCTCTTCCAGTTTGAAACCATTACCCCTCATATCACTACAAGCCCTCCCCAGCTTTCTTGTAGGTCCCCTTGAAGCCCTGAAAGGCCCCCAGAAGGTATCCCCAGAGCCTTCTCTTCTCCAGGCTGAACAAGCCCAACTCTCCCAGGCCGGCCCCCAGCAGAGGGTTCCAGCCCTCCCAGCATTGCTGGGGCTCCTCTGGCCCCGCTCCAACAGGTCCCAATCTCTCCTGTGCTGAGGACTCCAGAGCTGGACAAGCACTGCAGGGGGGGTCTCCCCAGAGCCCTAGGAGCAGAGAGACAGGATCTCCTCCTTTGACCTGCTGCCCTGAGGGCTCTGTAATCACAGTTTGTCCTAAGACTTTGTGCAGCCTTTAAGGACCTCTGAAGCAAAAGTTTGAAAGCGAAAATGGAGAAAGTGACTCTTAAAACAAACAAGGCCATTGTGAGAGCTCTATAAAACCCAAAACCTGAGGCTCAATATAAACACCATAGCACTGCTCCTGTGATCTGGCTACGGCAGACAAGCTATATCCTGTTTTTAAAAGCTGAAGTTACTGCAGCTGAGATTTTGTTTAAACGTTCTCAACTCCCTCTGCGTCGCCGTAATTGCTATCGATGCTGGCTTGCAAAGACAGCAGAAAGGGCCTATTAGGCCGGCACTGACTAATTAGGTTGCAAGGAGTTGATGGGTGTTTGCACACGACGACAATCAATCCGTTTAATCGCCTTGCTGCTTAATAAAAATTAAAATCCTTGCCTGCATCCCCCACTAGCATCTTCATTAAGGGAACACGCTGCTTATTCATGGGCTTTTGTCAAAATATTCTTGTAAATAAGAGCTATTACACGTACCGAAGAACACATTCAATGCACACTGTAAACAGGACATCGCATCACACACACAAACAATAATAATTCAAAATCAGGCCAATGCTTTTCATAAACATTGGCCAACGTACCGTCAGTGAAGTCCAAAGCGTACACTGGAAATCTTCGTGCAATGTCATCAGAAATCCCCTTGCCAACATTGAGAAATTCATGCAACTAAAGAAAGGAAGGAAGTGCTGTGTCAGTTGAAAGGCTCATGTATTGTTAAAGAGATTAACCTCCTCATTCAATACTAATAGGAGTAACACTGGCCATTTGAATAGGGCATTCAAATCAGGCTTTGTAATAATAAAAATAAAACTCTTCTTCGCACTTCAACTTAGAGCCTCAAAGGCATTGTAAAAGAGAAAATCCCCCAGACCACCCTGTTTTCCTCCCTTCCTTCCCTTTTCCCCACTTCCACTCAGATCTGCATCACTGCTTTGCAGGTGAGGGAGCTGTACTACAGTGTGATCCGTTGAAAATACCCTGGTTAACACCAAAATTAGACCTTGAGTAACCTGGGGTTAACCATCAGAGCAGAGACACCCTATCCCATTGCTGCAGCCAACTTCTTTTCCTTCAGATACCACCACAAAAAAATTCTTTCCCCAAATCCATGTGAAGTGACTCCATCAAAAGTAGATCCCCAGCAAGTGTTCCATTTCTCAGCATTGCCACGGGACAGGGAGACCTCAAATAGAAGTAGAAAGGGAACTAGGTCTCAAACTCCACCAGAAGAGAAAAGCTTGAATAACTACACATAACTAAGCCATGAGTCCTGCCCATTAAAAGACAGTAAGACTATGGTAAAAGGGTTCCAAAACCCCAACACAGTCCCTTATATTTCTGGTCTGGGGGCCTGCAAGGTGCAGTATGATTGTTTATACGATCTGATACTCACCACAGGCAACAAGGCTTTATAGAAGCATGTGACAGCTGCTATTGACTTACAGACTCCCAATTCACACAACTACATCCTTACACAAAGCACATGGAAAGCGTCAGAGTAGGCAACACTTGCAAATGAGGCACCTGTCAGCTATTTTTCCCTATTATTTTCAACTTGGAGTACATATAATGGCCTAAAAAAAAAATCAAATGCACCTTTTTATGGTGCTAATTACCCCAGATGTCTCATCTAAAAAATATGTTCTCTGCAGAACTAGAAGCACAGGACTTATAACCTCTGCTAGGGAGTTCAAGGGGGTGAATCACAGATCCAAAACATATACCGACAGATCATGTCAAAATTGCACAGATATCTTCCTTTGGCTGGTTTAATTGGAAACCTGCTCTAGTTGCAGACGTCCCTGCACACTGCAGAGGGGTTGGACTAGACAACTTTGACAGGTCCCTTCCAACCCAAACTAGTCTGTGATTCTACAAAATTGATAAAAACCTGATAAAAGGACTTGAAACTACAGCGCTCATTTAACAGACTGCACACATCTTTGCTTTTTCTCATGGGACTCACCTGTTTTGCAGTGCCTGGGAGATCAGAGCCGTAAGTGAAACACACCAAGGAAACCTCTCCTTTAGAAGGAATACACTAGAGGTTGAGGTGCCTCAGAGGACCAACTCCTTTATCTGTGACAATGACATCTCATATTCATAGAATCATAGAATCATTTAGGTTGGAAGAGAACTTTTAGATCATTGAGTCCAACTGTTCCCTTAGCACTGCCAGGGCACCACTAATCCATGTCCCTCAGCAGCACATCTCCAAAGCCTGGAAATCCCTCCAGAGACAGGGACTCCATCCCTGTCCTGGGCAACCTGGGCCAGGGCTGGACAACCCTTTTGGGGAAGACATTGTTCCTCAGCTCCAACCTAAACCTCCCTTGGCACAACTTGAAGCTGCTTTCAGCTACTTCAGTCAAATCTGTTGTATTTTGTCACTACACTTTGTATTATTTTAGGACAGTTTCAACTCTCTAACCTGAACAATCAGTATGAGAAGATGGCATACACCAGCACAACATCTGCTTTTTAAGCATTTCCGAAAAAGCCATGAGCTTAAACCATATTTGGAGGCATATGGGGACATCAAAGCCATATGCACTTGAAAACCAATTTAATTTCCACCTCCTCTCCCCTTAGAAAGACATTCCTGAAGGCACGAGTCAGCCAGAGAATCACAATAGCCTTAATGACTAATATGTTTACTTGTCTCGCTGCAGTGAGCATGGGGAAAATGATGCTCAGGGTATCTCATCATCTGGGGAAGCAGCCACACACTTGCTGCTGGCCTGGGGCAGGGAGAAAAGGGGCACTCACATGTAATACCTGTTTCTAGGCAGCAGGGAGGGTGCAGAAGAGAAAAACACTGCCTAACTTCCTGTCCTGCAAGTCGCATTGAGGCAAATTTGAGAGAAAGGGGAGGAAAGGAGTTATGTTTGAGACCCTCCGATTGCTTCATTTATTTATTTCTTTTGTGTGTGCAAATTTAGTCCAGGGTGGGAAATGGGGAGGTCAAGCTAAACCCCATTAGTTGTTAAATATGGGTAATGTTGCTTCTTTCTGCACGCAGAACTGGGCTCGCCAGTTCAAGAGAGACAAGAAACTACTGGAGAGAGTCCAGCGGAAGCTGCAAAGGAGATGAGGGAGGGCCTGGAGCATCTCTGTGCCCAGGAAACACTGAGAGCCCTGGGGCTGTTCAGCTGGAGAAGAGCAGCCCCAGAGGGGATCTGATCAATGCTGATCAAGAGTTCAAGGGCCCCTGGGGGGCAAGAAGGTGGGGCCAGACTCTGCTCAGCAGTGCCCAGTGACAGGAGAAGGGGCACCGGGCACTATCTGGAACCCAGGAGGTTCTCTCTGAGCAGGAGGAGAAACTTCTTTGTTGGGAGGGTGCTGGAGCCTGGCCCAGGCTGCCTGGGGAGGCTGTGGAGTCTCCTTCTCTGGAGAGATTCCAGACCCACCTGGACAACGCAGTGCTGGGCCCCCTGCTCTGGGTGACCCTGCTGGAGCAGGGGGGTGGCAATGGATGATCCCCAGAGGCCCTTTTCAACTCCTCACCATGCTGGGATTCTGTATGGCTAATCCTCCTCTCAATTTCTTCTCTGCTAACTCATATTCAACTTGGGTTGCACTGAGGAGAAAAAACAACTTCACTGACCTTTGGAAGTTACTTTTTTGATTTTAATTTTAGCACCCAACCTATCCACCATGCATTTTCATTGTTTAACTCTACTCCAGATATGCTTCAGACTGGTTTTTGCCTCCTGCCATCCTCCAAGCTTACATCTTGTGAGGTTTCCAAAAATTCTGGGAATGACAGGGCTGACAATTGATTCTTGCACTTTTTGATCTGCTTCCTCATACGCTTCAGTGCTAGAAAGTCCTTGGACTGCCATTCCCAGCGTCTCTCTCAGTGGATGAAGTTTGACTAATTCACTGGCTTTTCACTCATGTTCATGGTGACACCTCTCATAGTCTTGTCATTTTTTTCATTTAGCATCCTGATACGAGATGCCCTTAGAGGGTGGTGAGACCCTGGAACAGGTTGCCCAGGGAAGTTGTGGACAGTCCATCCCTGGAAGTGTTCGAGACCAGGTTGGATGGGGCTTGGAGCAACCTGTTCTAATGGGAGGTGTCTCTGCCCACGGCAGGGGGGTTGGAACTGGATGATCTTTGAGGTCACTTCCAATCCAAACCATTCTGAGATTCTATGGTTACGCAGGAGGCCAGAGCTGCATCCTCCACCATTAAGCTCAAGGTTCATTAGCATTTAGGAACCACAGTTTGGGAACTCAGCACTGAATCCTCCTCCAGTCTTATTGTCCTCTTTTTCATGTCCTTCCAGTGCTTTATTTTGGTCCTAATACATGAGGGAGGAAAGAGCAGCAAAAGGAGCACACAAGCCCCCCCAAAAAACCTAGATGAAGTTCATGAGCTTTCCACTTTCCATTTTACAAATCCCTCCAAGTCTCTTGTCATAAACAGCCATTGTTTGTGCTGGAGGCTAAACCAGCACTATGAGTTACGCAGTCAAACAGAAAATACCTCCCCCAACAACACTGACCCTTTCTCAATCCTCCTCTGAAGTACTGG
>VWZK01020222.1:46954-108282 GCA_013396935.1 Baryphthengus martii
GTCACAACTATTTTAAACAGCCCAGTAAATCCACATGAGGTTATCAAACTGACAAAACCAAAATAATTAATCACAGCCAGGAAGCATGACAACTGTTACAGGCTCCTCCATGAACAAAATAACAATAAGATGCCTCAATAAACAACGGGATTTCAGGCTGACTTAATTATGTACTTTAGCCTTGCCTAAATAATCCTGCGAGACGAGCTGAAGCAAACAGTCTGTGGTGTAGGCACAGCACGGCATGCAACTGTCATGTCCCCTTCAGCATTTTAGCAGAAGTGAAAAAACAAGCTCTTGCAAAAAAATCCCACTCACGCACGTTGCACCTGAGGCCTATTTCTCTCCCATCACTACAGGGCCGAGGGAAGAAGGGAGGCAGGAGGCAGATTTTTATGCTGCCATGAGACTTGATCCTCCCGGCCCCTCCCCAGGGCTCATTTGTAATGACAGAGTGGCTCTGGATCAGAGTATTTATTACACTGGAGGTGGTTCACAGGTTGAAATTACACTCCTGGTCTCATATGAGTTTGTGCTCATATGAAATGCTTCTTTTCTAGAGGGCGATCGCATAGAGCAGGCTGAGGGAGAGGAGATGTTGCTGGAGATGGCTCTCAAGCGAACTGAGGAATTAAAGATACGATCTCAAATCCACTTTGCTTCTCCAGACAAACCTTTAGAATCATAGAGTTGTTTTGGTTGGAAAAGATCTTTAAGATTATTGAGTCCAACCGTTAACCCAGCACTGCCAGGGCACCACTAACCCATGTCCCTCAGCACCACATCTACACAACTTTTAAATCCCTCCAGGGATGGCGACTCCACCATTGCCCCGATTAATCTTTTTGGGGAAGACATTTTTCCTAATGTCCAACCTAAACTTCTCCAGGTGCAACTTGAGTCCATTTCCTCTTGCCTTTTGCTTGCCAGGAAAAGAAATCTCCATCCCAGCTCTTAAGGTCTATGCTGGCAAGGCAGAGTGGTGGACAGCTTCTTCCAAGGGACATGAGACAGCACAGTTACTACTCTACAGGCTGCGTCTCATGAGAGTTGAAGGATAAAACTTTAAAACCAACAATTTACCAAATTCAGGCCATGAATGGTTAATGCCAAGAGCCAGTGTTAAAGAAACAAGTGCCACTATCTACAGCTCTCTACAGGCATTTAAAAAGGGCATGTTTTAACCGAAGAGAGCGAGATGCTTCAACTGCTCAAAAAAACCCAAACCAAACAACACACCACTCCTTGGAAAGGCCAAGTGCAAAGAGTTAAGCCTACTTTACCTAAATTACCCTTACTGCATCTACTCCAAATACCATGGGTTCGGTTTAAAGAGGGTTTCAGATCTTGTTCCATGAACTTAAGAGCAGGTATGGGGTCCAGGGAAGTTCAAAGCACTACTCATAAGTGAGGGGATTCTGCAGGAAAAACATGAGCTTTGCTCACTTCCAGATGCGCAGCTCAAAATCTCTTAAGTCTATTCCAGGAAAAGAAGTGATAACTTAACTGTTTTCTGCACTGTAGGCAACCCAAAGCTTTGAGGTTATTTGTAATTCAGGGACAGGAGGAGCCAACTAAAGATGGCACCGTTTGTTTTTCAGGTATGCCATCTGTTCCAAGAATGAATTTCTGAACGGAAAAGCAAAAGCAATGACCAATACACAGGAAATTCCAGAAAAGAGAGCAGAGTTACAGCATTTCCCTCAAACTTTAAAAGCACAAAGCAAATAATGTTTTACAGAGCTACAGATCAAACAGTGAGGAGTCAGGCCAAACACTGACAGGCAACTTTTAAGTGAAATTACCATGCGGGGATGGCCAAGAAGTCTTTTGGCTGCAGGAAAGACAAGCAGCAGCTTCCTACAGAGACTTCTGATTGTAAGGATTAAGTACCTTGGACTGACAACATGCGGTGATCCATTAATCCCACCCTTGACTAAGCATCTGGAATCAAAGACCTGTAACCATTTCAATCCCCTACTGCTTTACATCCCTTCAGCACTTGCCTCTTTGAAGTGTCTTTTCTCAGATTTACAGCAGGAACAGAGGAAGGTGGACATAGAGACAGCTGCTGTTTGTAGAAACCTCACTGCTGAGAGCTTGCTAGGAGAACACCAATGAATGCAAGCAGCCCAAACATTTCATCTCCTCACTCAAAATCCCCTTGCATTTACACATTTGGACACCACTGAAGCCAGAGTATGGTAGATCTTTGCCAGCCTTACCTTGAGTGGCTTTGGACCGTGTGATTTGTGTCCATCGCTCATTGCTGAGGGTCTCTGGTTCACCACCGTCAACAAGTGGCGTTGGTGGACTAAGGCTTCCTTGAACTCCTCTTCAGTTTTGGTTTCTAGGAGCTTCTGCCGAAAGGTTATGTCCGAAAACATCGTGGCAAAGGTCCTGCCCACTTCTGTGGCAGTTTTGGTACTTTTCTGAGGGTGGGGGAGACAGAAAAAAAATCCCTTTTACAACTATTTTCTTTCACTTCTGAAAGGTAAAACCACTTATTTGTCCTATTGGGCACCATCTGAAGAGCAAGCTGCCTGGCTTCCAGGATCCCAGACACACCCAATGGGGAAGGGTACATATGGAAGCTGTTACAAGTGAACACATCAACCCCAGCAGGATCCTGTGAAGGCATCAACATACAGGCCTGGTCATAAGACCAATCAGTGCTTCTTCTATCAGCTTGCCAGGACTTGAATCAAAGCTGAATCATGCTGAGCATGCATTTTATCCTCAGTTTCCCTTCAAGGCTGCAAAGACTAAACAAAGGAGTCTTTGCTATCCTGCAGCATCTCAGCATTGTTGCCACTGGGGTGGAAAGACGCTGTAGTCAAGACTCTCGCAGGCAGAAGTGTCCTGATGTTATCGCACACATCTGTTTCATCAGCTTCCTATTTTCTGGGCATTAAAACTCAATTCCGGCTTCTCTGTGGCAACTCTGGCCAGCACAAGAGGAGATTTAGAGCTCTCAGCTAAAGTAACTCCTGGCACAGAGGAAAGCACAGGAAAGAAACAGCTGAGCACGCACACAAGCAACAATGTCTATCTTCACTAAATCCTTTGGAAGGGACAGGAGACTTGCAAACGTGAAGAAGGAGCAAGTGCCTATTCGCAGGCTTTAATATATCCACAAACCACAGGTCTGACCTCTGAGGGTCCAGCTTCAACAACATCCAATCCTGCTTTCCTAGTGCTCCAAGCACCTTGAGAATTAGATACAAAGGGAACAGGAAAGGAGAACGAGCTTCCCACCCCTGTACAAACCCACCAAACTGGAGCTCTAAAAACCCTGAGCTGCTCAACTGCTTGTGCCATTTGGGTCAGGGCAGATAAGAGACTTGGCAAGACAAAGTTATGTAGAGCCAGAGCTTGTTAAGAGCTCCTTTTGACGCAAAGTTTTAACTCATCTACCTTAGCTACTCTCAGCACTCATCATGCAGCAACTGTTAGGAGACACCCAAACAACCATCCTCCTTTGGACAGCCTCCAAGCTCCTCACATTATGCGAAAAGTAGTAGCAAGCATATGTGATCGATCTGAGTTAGTTTTCATGATTCATAACGAAACAGATGAAGAGTTTCTTCATTAACACAACCAAATAATACAGTGTCGCTTGCCACACAGGCATGGACATGTGGGTGGCACGGCACCAGTCCCAAAATCATCAGTACTATACGCTCGCTCCAACACTCATGCTGCTCTGCTTCCACCTCTCCTCCATCACAAGGAATGTCCCTTCAGATACACTTGTTCGGATGTGTTCAACTTGAGTTTCTAGGGAAGGGTTTGCGTTTAAATGAAGATAATATGCTCTGGGAGTTGCTTTTAGAGTTTGTGAGCTCGGTCCTTTCAGACTGGACCAGTCTGGGTTTGCCATCGCAGGGGAGGCTTCTGGACCAGCCTGGGTTTGCCATTGCAGGGGAGTCTTCTCCTTTCACCTCTAAGAAGCAGTGGTCCCTGGGCTGGATGCTTCAAGCTGCTCCCTTTCTTTGCTTTCCCAGAGAGAAGAACAGTTTAGAGGAAGGGCACAGAGATTTTCAAGAAAACTCAAGTTTGTTCCATCTTCCATATTACAGAGGGCAAAAAAATGTTAATTCCTCGAGGCAACAGATGCCCATTTTCTGGGTTGGTTTTTCCCCCCCTCCCTCCCCAAGCAAGACTCATTTAATCTGTTACTGTCAGCAGGTTAATTATTTTAACTGCTGTACCAGAAATGCGTACTTAGAGCTGGCTACATCAACTCATTTAAAATAAAAAGCATATTGGCAACTGCAGCTCTGCTTGGCCTCCACTCCCTTTCCTTAATTCGATGCTGTCCATTGGAACTGCACACTTTCAGGATAGAAGCGGATGCCGAGCTGCTCGGCGGGCGTGTTGCACGTAAGCCGGCCGGAGAGAAGCCAACTGCCATACAATGAAAGAGATCAATGCAATTGTGCAGGGGTTCAGTTGTTTGCCTGCTGCTTTTCCTAAGGAACATCAATATGTTTTCAGCCTGTTGGGTTGGAGATCTATGCCAAAAGCACTGAACGACTCAGTTGCGAAAGATCAGCCAGAAATCCTGGGAAATAAGGAAACACCAGTATTTCCATTTAAACAAGGGTGGTGGTGGAGGCAGGGAGGAGACAGATGGGCCAGACTAGAAGGTCCCAAGGTCACCCAGATAGCATTGAAGAGGAGGAAATTGAATCAGGATATCTCCTGTTCCAGACAAGGTCTCCAAGCTCTCCAGCACCTCCCAGAAGCACAGACCTAGTAGCCCCAAGGTGTAAACAGCCAGCTTAAGTGTGAAAAGGTCCTGAGCTTTGAACCGTTCAACCATTAGCTAGAACACCACACCATCTTGATCAAGCCCATGCTTTCTAGGAAGACAGGACGGGGATCCCCAATTGACCTTGACATCTCCCGTGATAACGGCAGTAAATGGGCACTGCTGTGCAATTTGTTGGCCCTGTCTACATCAAAGAACCAGCAAACGAACTGGAGTAAACTTTAACCTTGCTGCTTCGAGAACCACAAGCTATGAAAACACAGCCCAAAGGACCTCAGAACAGTCTGATTTTACAAGCACCCCAGCTCTCAAATACTGTTGTCCACACTGCAACAGAGTTCATAAAACTACATCTTCCTCTCAGTTACGTCAGTCCAACTGCTGCAACCACGTCAGTCCCATCAAGAGGGTCTGCTGGGAGGAAACCCATACCTTTGCAGTGGAATATCAGCTGCAGACTCACAAGAGCCCTTGACAAGTGTGATTTTAACCAGGAACAGCATTCCTCACCTCTAAAAACAGCTAAACTGGTAAAAAGCTGGAAGGTGGAATTCTGTGGAGTGATACAAGCATCAGAGTTGTAGCTGTAGCAAAGAGCATATGGGGACTAGAGATACACTTGATCTGCAGTGTTCTCCTCCCAATCAGGCTAGAGGACATTTTCCCATATGATATGAGGACACAGCTGACTGACCTGCTCCTCACAGACACTTAATACAAACTATCTTGACAACTGCTGAGATGATCTTGGGCCTCTTGGCATCCCCTTGTGTTTCAAACACAGTACGTTTTCATGCACCCTAGAAAGGGACCATGGAATAACAAGAACCCTCTGACATACCAGAGCCAGGGAGAACATAATACTTACCATTTTAGGAGGAGCCAAGACTAATATCACAAATCTCACTTCACAGGAGTTTTCGCCCCAATTCTGAGGCCTCTCCAGGCGGCTGATGCAAACGTGACGTCGCTGAAGGGATTTTATAGTGCAACTGTCAAGGGAGATGGCATCGTTATACATCAAGGTACACTCCCTCCCTTCCTTCCCCTATCTGCTTTTTAACAGTCACGAAATCAAAACGCCGGGAGTGCAACACACTGTGTACTTGTCATGCTACAGAACCTTCTACCAAAAAACCCTCTTCAAAAAAAAAAAATACAACAAAACATCAACACAACACCTACATTACTGGAAAGCAGTTTCCACTTCATTTCACCTCATCTCCCAAAGTGCTTTTGGAAACATTATGGCAAGGTGCCAAGCCAACATATTTCCACTTCTTCTGCCTTGGGCAGATCTCTCTGAATGGTTTTCCCTATCTGCTCTCAGTTGGGGTTTTTTATTCCACTTTCTGGTATGAACGTGCTACAGAAACTAAGCTGACCTCCTCACTCAAGTTCCACAGAGGTTGCAGGAGGCAGGATTACTGCTCCAAGAGAAATCCTTCGCTGCAATCCAGGCAGCTCTGTTGGGCATGGGATGGCTGTTTGACTCCCATAACAAAGACTAACAACAAGTTGTTTGAATTAAACACAGAGATCACCTGTGAAAGCCATGAAAGACCAGGTCTGTGTGCGTCCTAGGATATTTAAACAGAGCTGTGATCTTGGTAGCTACCAACTTTTTTCCTTGCTGGGAAACTCTGACAAGTGGCTTGGTGCAGTTGCAGGAAGAGGTTAACACCAGCTGGGACTGCAGACCTCCTGTTCCCACTAAAACCACCTACTACCACTATACTCTTCTGAAAAGCACTGGTGAAATATGTATACAGCGTAGGGTAGTCAGTAGGGTTTGCCTACTGACGCTGGAAAAAGCAAGGAAGTGTGTTCTCCTACCTCGGAGTGATTTTTTTATTTTTGGTTTTCATTTTCCTTCTTTTCTGGTTCAAAATCACTTCAACTGCTCACTCCCTATTATTCATCTAGCAACCACCTACCACAGTCAGGATTCATCTAACTTCTCTTCCGTAATCCTAGTCCATCTCATTCCTTTTAACATGTATTCTCAAATCCATGCACCCTCAAGATTGTTCCAGCAACAGCTCCTAATGATCTCTGGCTAGAGATATACATGAAGCACATTATATCAACATAATCAAGAGCACATTATATGTCCTACTACGTTCTTAATAATTTGCCTAGAAAAATCACACGATCAAGTGTGTTTTTTACAGTTTGACTTCCTTGATCACAGACTGGAAGCAGCTTACGTCCACAAATTAGTCTGACAAAGGCACGTGTCTGAGAGCAATCAAACAGCTTAATTAAAACAATACAGGTCATGAGTAAGATGACAGTATTTCATTTATTTCCTAACTCCCCTCCACCACACCCCTTGTCCTTTTTCTACTCAAATTAGTTTTGGAAAGGAAAAAAGATGAAGGCAGGTCCTAAGGTAAGGAGTAAATCTTTTCTGAAGTAATTGAAAATAGTGTGCAAGCCATCTTCTCAACTAAACCCATAGTTTGGATTTGCCACAGGCCTCATTCTTCCCTCCCAAAGGGCCAAATGACCACAGACAACACTGGATTTCACAAGCAAATCAAAGCCCTTGGTAGCAATCCTGCTGTGGCCAGTCTCCTTGTGTACTGTTCAACAAGTCAATGGGAAATATGCATGAACTCTGGGCTTTAGACTAACAGGAGAACCTTCAAGTGGTCCAGTACCTCCAGTTCTCTCCATATCCACCTGAACTGTCACTAACAGTGAATGGTTAATGCACCATTAGTAGAAGTGACCCTTATTTTTAAGCTCTGTTCTCAGCATTTTCATACCTCCACTGTCGAGCTCACCAATTAACCTGTTTTGAAAAGGAAGGCTTTCTGGACATCGTGAACATCATTTCTACTCCAGAGATGGCCAGCAGCACACATCAGACACCTATTGCTCACGGCGCTGTACTAACACCTTCCAGACATCATCCCTTTCCTACCATGTCTATTAGGCAGTACCTGATCCAGGAAGAAACTACTGAAGTACCAACTATGACCAGAGAAGACTTATTATGGGGCAAGAGTTGACCACACCAGCACACATTCCAGTGCCTGAATTTGAGCAGGATACTAGGGCATGCATGGGAATGTTAAGTCTGTACATGTTGGAGGTACAAGTCCCCAGCCACCTCTCAGCAGCACCTGCCTGCCTTCTCCCACCCTACTCCACAGGTCTAAAACATCACTCCAGCTCAAGAGCTTCTTGGGTATGAAGGAGAAAACTTGACTTCAAAAGGCTGCTCTTGGCTGCCAGGAAAATTACAGGTCCAATAGCAAAGCCAAAGCTTTGTGTTCCTTTAAATCAGGTGTCTACCTTGTGTGTTGCCTTTCTTTGAGGGACTGGGAAAGCGTGCAACAAGAGGATCTCACAGGCAGTACTGAAAGATTTAGCCACACTGAGTGCAGTCACAAAACATCAAGAAACTCACTGTCACTACTGACTATTTTTATCTCTAATAGTTTTAGCCTTTGAGACTTCTCATGCTTACGAGACAGTTTCTTCCAACTCTTCTGTAAACAGCTCTATTACCACCGTCACGTGCATGTGAATCCCTCTATTGCTTACATCAGTAGAACTGAGCGTGGACCACTGAAGAATTTCCAGCCTAGTTTAAGTCAACACATGGACACAACTGAAGTTGATAACACCTTTACAAAACAGGCTGAGTTGGTTTAGTGAAGGGAAACCAGAACAAAACCAGATTTAAACAGGTGCCACAGAGGTGGGCTGATGCACCTGAGCATTCAAGGTCAAGCTTGATGGGGCTCTGAACAGCCTCATCTAGTTTGAGGATGTCCCTGCTCAGTGCAAGGGGGTTGGAGTAGATGACATTTAGAGGGCCCTTCCAACCCAAACCAGTCTATGATTTCTGTATGGAAAAGGAAAACAGCACCTTTGCGCAGAATGCAGCCTCACCTACACAGAGTCTGGTCTTGCTCTGGTAATATCCGTTTAATTGGGGAAAGAAAAAAATAAAATAATGATGGTTCAGTAATTTCAGTGCAAGGCCAAGTCACTTCTGCCCAGCATCTCAAGCTTCTCGTCAAGTCTAAGCCATTATTTAGCTGACTCAAATCCTATTCCTTGCTGTAGCACTTCCAGCTCCCACTTTTGTTTTAATTCCAGAATCCAGATGCAAAGATAATACAAATCCAACCCACATTCCCTACTAGACTTGTGAAAATATTTGAAAAGAACAAGAAAACCCCCAAAAGTTATCTGATTCACATGGAGAAATACCAAGCTATGCAAGATTGCAGGTAAAACTCAACACAGTTTAAGCAAAGAGAGAGTCATTTTCAAAGTGTACCAACTTTTTTGAAGTAGCGCTTAAGTCCCCACGAAGAAAAAAAAAAAATAAAAAAATTGAAGGCTAAATAGCCAAATCCCAAAAACCCTGTGAACTAGCAAGATATTTTCAGTTGACTCTAAATCAAGTCTGGTTTGGCCAAAGACTCCAAGTTCCCATTTGGTTTGGGTTGAGCTAAATTTGATTCTCCCTTGGTTTGGCCAGAAAGCTGAGAAAAAAATAAAATAAAAAAATCTATTTTCACCGAGTATTAGTCACACGAGAAAACACTGGGCTATGATTTAATGAGATGCCAGGTTGTGTCCTCAGCAATTTTATCATCTCGATCCTCCCATAATTGAGCTCATTAAAAAAAAGGGGCATTTAAATTATAGCACACATTCCTGCTTTACTGTCTTTCTCTTTTCCAGGCTGTGTGACGTGAGCAGCATCGAGAGTGGCACTCGGTTGGTGAGAACTGGCAGCACTCCACCGAAATCACCAAGTCACATACACCGCAGGTCTCCCACACACCCAAGATGTTATCGGAGTAATGACACATTTCACAACAAAATCATAAAAAAAAAAAAAAGGGTCAAACTATGGAGACCCAAGAGAAACAGAAACCCTCTTTAACCAGGGCAAGAAAGGAAGTTAATTCAGAAACAGATTATCCCTTGCAGTAAGGAAAAGCACCCAGCAAAGGTAATCAGCTCGCCAGCCTTTTCCTGTCCCGATGCAGAACAACGGTGACACTTCTTGTTCTCATCCACTGCAAATAAATCTTCCTCTGCTGAGCAGCTCCAGGCACAAGCTTTCAGAAACCAGCATTTGCAAGTGAGGAATGAAGCTGTGACCAGCTAAGCCAGCTGGTCTGCAGCTTGGCATGAGGTTGTTTCAGCAACAAAGTCGCTCCAAGCTGGATATCATTTTGGACTGGTAAATGCACTTTGCTGGGCTCCGGAAAGATCCATCCTCTCTAACAGTTAATCTCCCTACGGGAAAGTATTTCCTACAGGTCAATCTGTAAGGAGACATCTCCTCCTCCTCCACATACTGCAGGCACCACAATGAGTCATCCTCGAGATCTCCTTTGGGATCCAAATTCCCAAAGGGTTTGAATTTGAGAATTCCTTTTTCCTAACACAGGCGGGAGAGCTGAAACTCTTGCAGGTGCTAACTTGGGGCAGCTACGGGCACTTAAAAGGAAATTAATTGGTTCTTTGAACCCAAAGAACACTTGAGAGATGAAGGTCGCAAATTCTGAAGAGGCTCTTGTTTACAAGACGCCAAATCCTGTAATCATTCCTCTAAATGATAATATTTGTTTAAAACACTTGAACTGCTTAATTTCCCATAACATCTTATTTTGCTCTCTGAAAGCAGGGGCACTGTTCTGAGGAACAGGCAGTAACTGAAGCAATGTGGCTTTTCTATAGATTCACAAACTTCTGGGTCTGGGCAAACCCTTAAACATTCGAAAGAGGTTTTGCATTATTTTTGAGAGATCCATTAGTAACACTTCACCCACCCATCAGTTATATATTAAATCTGAGAAGCTACTGCTCTTAAACTTTATTTGAACAGCAGTCTCGCTCAATATTCAAAATAACCTCACAATACCTGTTTCTGAAAGGCTACCTGGCTTTTTCTGAGTTCAACTCCTCCACAGAAACCATTGCAATGACACACTGGATTGGACTAAGCAATTTTATAGTGACACAGCATGCACAAACCACTAAACCACTCTTTGCTTGCAGAGAGGCTTTTTTTCCTCTGCTTCGCCTGTTAAAACAGCTTTAGCAAATCAGTTGAATGAACAGAAAATAAGTTCTTCACCAATCCATGTGCCTTATCAAAGTAGCCAAAGGAAATGGCTCTTCAACTGCTCAATTCAGATGGAGAAGCAGCTTGCGTTCACGTTGTTCTAAGGATTCAGCTTTGGAAGAGAGCAGTATCTATTTATCTCCTGGCAAGAATATAACCTGGAAGTTGTGATGCCTGGGGAATTCCACTCAGCTCAGTGAGCATTTGTTCAATAGCCCACACAGCTGGTGTTTCTACTAGGACAATATCAAGGAGAGAGATCCAGCAGCACTCACTCAACAGTTCCTTCAACATTCTTAGCATTAGGTATCCTTCACTCCAAGAAGAAAACAACAACATTTAAAAATAGGCATTTGCATCTCCATTTGTCAGACAGTGGAAGTAGCAATTGGGTGTGATAGGACTTGGCTTGTGATGAGAGCCATGTCTCCGTATACTCTCCGTTGGATAAAAGCAGAGGACCTTTCCTGGACTTTGAGCCACAAACTGTGCAACATCAAACCCAATAGCTCTGTCAGGAGCACTTTCTCCACCTTCCCTAATCCAGACATGTAAAGCACCCAGTTTACCTCCTCCTCCAGGCTCTAGATCATGGTAGATCTCAGCGGTACATGAGGAATTCTGAGCACCTTCTAAGGAGTACATCTACCTGCTGGAGTGGTACCAAAGCTCTGTTGTTAGTAGGAGCTTAGGGAGGTGCTTCCTCATGCTAAATAACTGAATAAGTCTAATAGTTCAGCAGTCCCCATTCTGGGACAGGTTTGGATGGTCCTCATCCCAAGTTCTCTACTGAAACAACTGATCAGCAGCTTCACAGCGAAGCCCCAAGAGATCTCCGCACCCGTTTGTGTCTTGCTGTCCTAGAAAATGCTATGAATAAAATGGAAAAAAACCCACAGAGTTGTGTCCATAGTTTCTAAGGTATGAAATCATGTCCTTGACTGATTAAGCTAATCCGTAACTCTGAAGGATTTGCTTGCTAGTCAGAAAACCATCACAAATACCTGGGAACCTTCATTCTTCTAGAGTTGAAGAGTGCTAGTTAGTGAGGTGTGCAGTACTAGGCTACTCTCAGCTACACAGAATTTTTATGAAAGAGTCTCCAGGTTTCTACAAGCTTGCGTACCCTCGCATGGCTTCAGCAAGAACAGGTTTTAGTCATTCTTGACAAAAAAAACCAAGCCCTTAAAGTCTATTGTGAATCACAAGCCAGCTGTTTTCCCAGACTCCAGTGGAATGTTCAAACCTTGAGATCTTTGATTCCTCAATAGTTTGTTCTGTCATGTGGCTACATCCCAGATCCATACGGTACCTCTAACCTTGCTATTGGTTCGATAGACCTAAAACTGTCAGGAAAGCACCAAAGCCAACAGAAGCAGAATAGCTGTTTCACCCTAGGTTTTCCTCACCACTCTTCCCACTGAGGATAAGTCTGGTGAGAAAGGACAGCCCTCTCTCCAGTCCAGAAGAGAGGGAACCAAGTTTTTGTGTCTATCGGGAATGTCCTTTTGCAGCCAGGCTCTGCGGAACTCAGAAAGAAAAACACTCGTGTGAGGTTTTCACTGACTCCAAGCTAATTTCAGCTTTAATATTTCCCCTCAAAATCAATGCTGAAGCAACACCACCAAAATCCTATCTCTGGGTAGCTGCCCTTCATTAATATAATCCTATCATGATACTCAAGCTTTTGTCATCCACTAGGAACAAAAAGTTACTCAAGGCGTCCAAAACCCAGCAACATTAACTTAAAATTTCGCAAAGATTATAGACTAAATGCAAGGATAAAGAACAGCAGATATCTTGAAAGTCCTTCCCACTCCTATGGAAAAAAATTTTCAGCAACAAATTCCTTTTACTTCAGAGCTTTGGCAGTTGTTTTGCAATCTGACTTCAAGAAAAATGTAAGATCTAAAAATATGGTTCACAATCTGTTGCACAATAGCTACAGCAGAAATACTGAGCAGTAATTATATAATTATCGTTAATAACTCATCACTGCTTTCCCACCACTTTCTTCTCCCTCTTCAGCATAACAAAAGGAAGGAACAAGTTTTGCACAAGACACCTCCAGGCTGTAAGCTTCTTTTTCAAATCCTGTCTTGTCATGGAAGCCAGCATTACTCACACGGATACATTTAAAGCTTTGGCAGATTCCTACAGAAAGGCTGAATCCACCCCTTTTCAGTTCCATCTATATAATCATAACATTTGTATCATAACCTCTGGAGACACTTTGTTATAAAGTCAACGCTCTCCAAGGCCCTCCATAAAGCCACAGTAGAAACTTCCACCATCCACCCTTCCTAGAATATGATGTATGCATCCTCATTGCTGCGGTGCGATCTATGGCATCCAAAGGAGAGAAAACTGCTCAAAAGCCCTCTTGGTCAGTATGGAAAAAAAATAGTTTTATTGTATGAACTCATGATGCTCTTTGTGCAAGCTGCTCCACACATGCCAGGTGGTAAGAGTAGAGCTGACAGCAGCACAGACCATTATCCAGTTCACTTATTTCACAGAACAGAGCCCTGATATGCAATAGTCATAATCACAGAGACCACATCTTCCTCTTTCATAAGAGATCAGAAACAAGAGGGGAGGCTTTTTGCATTTTCTTGTTCTGTTTCGGGTTGTTTCTTTGTTTTCTTTTTAATCATCTATTTCCAAGGCAGAATACTCTACATTTTTCTCCAGCCATAAGCAAGAGGGGAGGAGAAGAACTGTTAGTAGAAGGAAAGCTGTTGTGACAGTTGTCCTAGCAAACTGGCTGTGAAGGCGAGAATACGTGTGTGCACCCTGCCGGCCTTCAGGCACCTATCCATGAGTAATTTTTCCAGGAATTAATGTGTTTCTTGACAACTTGACTTAGAGACTGCATATGCATAAGCGACAGACAGAAGTCAAATCACATTACTTGGGCTGGTTTGGTGACTCAGGTTCTGGCCTCCCTCTGTGAAGTGACAGTTTGGCTCACACAACATGCTTGACTTTGGGAGACAATGTCAAAACCCAGTTTTCACAGAATCACACCAAGTCACAGAATATTAGGGGTTGGAAGGGACCTTGGAAGATCGAGTCCAACTCTCCTGCCAGAGCAGGACCCTAGAGTATATCATGCAGGAACACGTCCAGGCGGGTTTCAAATGTCTCCAGAGAAGGAGACTCCACAACCTCCCTGGGCAGCCTGTTCCAGTGCTCTGCCAACCTTACTGTGAAAAAGTGTTTCCTTGTGTTTAAACGGAACCTCCTATGCTCCAGTTTGCACCCACTGCCCCTTGTCCTGTCATTGGCTGCTACTGAGAAGAGCCTGGCTCCGTCTTCCTGACACTTGTGCTTTACATATTTATAAACATTAATGAGGTCACCCCTCAGTCTTCTCTTTTCCAAGCTAAAGAGGCCCAGCTCTCTCAGTCTCTCAGACCTCTTTTGGTTAAGTGGAAGCTGGGGTGAAGCCACCACGTCTCATAAATCCCAGGCAACACACTTTGTCTTAAGGGGTCTGCTCCAATGTTTAACAGTGTTGACAATCAGTGACTAAACAGTGTTAGAATTTCTGACTTCGATTTTCAATTACAAAGTTTTGATGTTTTCATCAAAGGACCTAAGAAATCTTTTGGTACAACTGCCCAGACTTTGGCAGGCCAAAGAGTCCACAAACCACTTTGCTTGTCCCTTTCAGAAATTCCTCTCCTTAACATTTCTCAGTAGTTAGTGTTTTTTGGCTAAGTTTTTTTCTTCTGCATTCTTAGCTTGTTAACACCAGATTTCAACAACATGCAAGAGCTTAATGCCCTGTGGAGGCCGTGGCCACCTCTGCAAATGGACAAGCAGTAGCCTGGGCAAAGAGGAGCAGCCCAGTGTGGAGACTAAGATCCCTCCGGCCAGGATGGATGGAGAGGGCGTCACCATCTTGACTTAAACCGGTACATTTTGAATCTCTATTCTTCCCAGCAGCAGGAAAATTTACAAGTTTAGAGCAGCCAGTGAGTTCTGCTCATCTAACCCAGGTACTTACATAATACAGAGCCAGGACTGCTGATACTGCACCCCGGTGACTGTCGCTGTGACTCCTTGAATTGTATCTGATAAGAGGTGAACTAGGAAAAGAAGAGAGGGAAACGTTACAGGCTGCCCATGTTTGCTTTGCAACTGCAAAAAAACATTTCCTTTCAAACAGAAGCCGAGTACTAACTCCAAGCATACTTATTTATCTGCACAGTGGATTGATGCAAGGGTGGGGGATTGACAGAGAAAGGTGGAAACATTTCTCGATGCTTTTGAATTCTGTCAAACTAGTCACAGCTTGGAAAGGCAGCTGTTTTCTCCTCCCAGCATCAACCTACTGCAATATTAGGTTATTAGATAAGCATTACGCAACACACACACACAGAGACAGGACCAGAAGACGCATCACTTTCTGAATCCCTTGTCCTTCTCTCCCCTTCTTCTCAATTATTGTTCTCATACTAGTTTATGGCACTGCTTAATCTTTCTTTATTAGCACAAAGCCTAAATTAAAGTGATTCTAAACGCAAAGCTCTAAGACAGGTAGCAAGAAGTAAACCAAAGCGTGAACATGCTTACTACATGCTCAGGACTTGACATATCTGTTAAACAAATTCACTCAGGCTGTGACAGTTACATTTGAGGTGCGATGTACATGTTTGTTTATTCATTCCTGTTGACTCTGAAACATCGGGGGTGCCTACAGAAAAACAATGCTCAGTTAAGCTTCTTTATACCTTGGACTAAAAGGTAGCAGGGTTTAGACTATGCTATGACATTTGCACATAGATTATGGTGACATGCGAGCCAACAATGCTGGCTAGGGCTGCTCTAGTTGAGTTTCTGAAGGGGAACAAAGCACCTCTTGCCCCTTCCAGTGGGCTGGGAGCAAGGTCAAGGCTCAGTTCTCCTCAATCCATTAGCCAAAGCAGGCAAAATTCCCCAGCCTGTCTGAATTCACAAGGCGAAAGAGCCATTTCTGAAGAGACTTCAGTAAGTGTCTCTTTGCTGAAGAGCACTGGGACACTTGTGTAAGGACAAGCACATCTAATGGGTCCAAAGAGACAAGACACACCCATGCTGTGGACTTCTCACCCCAGAGAGCATCATCTTAATAAAGCAGGAGCAAGATGCCACCAAAATACAAAAACCGTGGAGACATGAGACCCTTCAGTCTGAGTAGCATGGAAAAATAAACCCCCAGCATCACATGCAACATGCTACCATGCAGTAGTGAGCGTTCAACACACCACCAATGGAAAGGATAACAACTTAACAGTAACCGGCAGGCAAAAGCAAATCAAGAGCTGCTTACCATTCCCTTCTCGTGGAGTCCCTGAATCTGTGAATAAAGTGCTCATGATTCTTTCAAAGTTGCAGCTTGGCTCCATGTTCTCAGGATCTTCAGCAAAGTGTTTCAGCATCTCACGAAGAACATCGTCCAAGGAGGTGGCCGTTTCATCAAGGATGATGCTGGCTCTGGCCAAAAACCCATCCAAGTCTCGGTGGGCTCTGACTTCCTCCTCGAAATTCTTTAATTTCAGGTACTGTATTAAGAAGAGGACAGAGCATTAGACAACCATACACAATACCCAAACGCCCAGGCCCTGAGTAGTTCACCAGCAGTTTTGCTGAGATTACTGCTGATCAATGATTCTGGAATCACTTTGATCGTTCAGATCACACAGAAGAAAAGGAGTTTTATGCACTGAAGGTTCACATTTTCCAGGCTTATCTTAATCCAGTGCCTGTAGGTGAATGCCTAGGCACCATTTATACCCTGACATAGAAAGTAAAATTAAAAAATATTAGGTGGTTTTTTTTTTTTGACTCAGATAAAGCACACAAGTTAGCCTAACAGCTAGAATGCTTAAGGTAGTGTTTAATGCCCTCCTTAGGTTTAAATAATTCAAGAAGTTTGCAGAAACATAGAAAAAGTTATTTGGAAGAAGGAGACTCTGAGCTCAGCAGCATGAAAAATTAACAGTATGCATCTCAGTGCAACATAACCCAGTTCTTCTCATACTGGAAACCATCTCTCTCCTGGTCCTCCCAAGTTGGGGAGCATTAAGGTGGGAAATGGGGAATGCTATTCAACCCATCACTCTTTCCAGCACTTCTTGTTTGTTGTCTCCACTCCCAAAGAAGTTTTCCTCCTTTATGCACATTTAGCTTTGAATCAATGAAGGAAAAAAACAAAAAAAGGAGAAAAAAAATGAAAGAAAAAAAAAAAATGGACAGCAGACAGAGGGTGAATCCATCTCAACTGTCTGCTGGTTCCCTCTTCTGTCCCAGACTTGTTGGCCTTCAAGATGGAAGGAACCGCCACACTGTGTTACAGAACCTCAGCTGCTTTCTGGATTGGTCAGCTGTGAAGTTCTTTAGTTGAACAATCCAACTACAAACACCCTGTTCCCATTTCCCAGTCCTTGGAAGTCCACACACACAGTCAGCACGCACGATACTGGTCAAGGATCAACAGTCCTGTCCTCTCCAACAGATTATGACTGTGTGAGGAAATGGGAACTGCATTTTGTTACATGGATCTTCCTTCTGATGGGAAACCAGCCAGGCTTGAATTCATGATGGTGAGGATCAGATTGTCAAGACACATTTAAACCCTCAGATCCCCTTAAGCTCAGTACGAATCAAGCTCTGAATTGTTTTTTTCAACTCAGACACCAAGTTGCCTTCAGGACTAGGACCTTGCCACTTTATCCCCCAAGTTACAGGACTATTCCAGCACCTGACTTGTGGATCCTCTTCTCTTACAACTCCCCTCTCTACCTTTTCCATTTATAGCTTAGACACTGGGGGGGCAGGAGGAATGCTACCATCTCACTAATTACTGTAATTATCACAGCAACTATCAAGTTGTCAGTACACATCCATTGCAATTAGCACTGTTTCACTTTGCATCAATCACTTCTTACACAGCATCCTTGAGAGGGAGGATTCTCTGAAGGATTTCAGCTCCCACCTCCAAGGCTTTGTAACCATCTGCTCTGAGGAGACAGTGACGCAGCTACGTTACAACTCCACCGAAAAGAGACCATGTAACTCCAAGTGGAAAAATCAATCTCAAATTATAGCTATGTGAGGTTAAAGCACCTATCACCACCCGTAACACTGGCATCCACAGGGTCACCATATGACCAGCAGCCAACTCCTAAAGCTAACTCATTTCATCTTGTCTGGCATGCAGAGTCCAACCTGGGATGGAGGTTCAATCAGCAGAGGCCAAATGACCTAGGCAGGGTTTAGCAAGGTGGATGGCAGAGGAGGAACCCATGTAGGTACCAGGGAGGTTAAGAGCATCAGAAGTGCCACAGTGCCAAGCAACTTTCAAAATCAAGAGTGGCTTCGTGTCATCAACTTCTGCCATGCACATCAGAAGCCACCAGAACAGAAGAAGGAGAAAGCTGAGGGACAGCTGAGGGATAGTAGAAATTAAAATCAAAAGCCTACAGAAGAGGGCTATCATCTGCCCACATTATCTCAGTCAACGCTGATCTTCCCGCGAGCTGTGCATGACAGCACCATTTGCTTGTTGTGGCAGGACAGCTCTGTCAGCAGAGTCATAAGGATTCAGCCCCAGCTCTGCCACAGGCTTCACGCAATGCCTTGGGTAAATAATTTTCCATGTCTTGGTTCTGTTTTATACTCCCCTGCTTCAGGTTCTTTGTAGGAAGTAGGAGCAATAACCCATCCTTAATATGATCCTCTTAAAACGAGGGAAGATACGGACATTAAACATCGCAAGGCAACTCACCGCTGCAAAAGGATATAAATACATTACTCCCTGAGACAAATCAAGATCAAGTCAGTGGAAGCACTGGTACAGTGACGCCTCAGAGACAGCTCACAGACCCATTCCAGTCAGGACACCCAGTGGTTTCGGGACAGATTAATGAGTGCTCCTTCACAAATATTTTTAGCTAGCTAAGTCAAGTCCCATCAGGATACTTGATGCTGGAAACCTGATGCTGAGAACTGCTTAGCAAGAAATGCAAGACAGCTATCCAATTGCCATGGAGTATCCTTGATTTCACAGCTGCAGGTTGCATCATGACAAGGACAGAGGCTGTTGGGCCAAAGGAGGGAGAATATGTTGAAACAGCCTCCCCCAACTTCAGGCAGGTCTCTTGGCTAAAGGCACGCACATCATCTGTGTGAAAAAAAGAGCTCTCAAGATCCAAGAAGGCCCAAAATCCAAGATCTCTACTGGGTGGCTGTTTTGGAGTCCACTACCAGACACTGCAAGAACTTTGAGATGAATGTCCAAAAAGCACGTTCTCCTCAGCAGATCTGTAGAGTGCTGCTGCCATGGTCACTTGGGTCCATTCTCTCAGAAACACATCACGATGACGATGAAATAGTTCAAATCTTGTCTAGAAGCTTCTTATTTACACCCACGAAGTGTCATGCCAGATACCAACTTGCCCAAGACACAAATTTCCCTTCCAGCACTCTTGAAGAGGCACAAGAACCAAGGCTACCAGCACAGATAGGGACCAGCCTAGCAGGGAACCATCTCCCAACAAAGCTTCTAACCTGACTACTTCTAACCAGATGCTTGGAGCCACCTCCTTTGTGAATCAGGTCCCAATTTCCATTGTATTTGAAATGCAAAATTTCCACTCGTATTCCCTGGAGGCAAAAATCTGGAGATAGTATCTTTTCTCAAGCCCTACTAAAACATTCTAGCTCTCTGGTATTTGTTGCTCAGACATGGACTAAAAGTCAGAAAAGCAGCAATCCTACAGCTCTAGAAATGAAAAATAAAATAGAAGAGACACTAATGTGTTAGCAGTGTCCAACTATTTCTTATCAGAGGCAGATCCTGCATTTGGGCTTAGAGTTTGCACTTTAAGTGATTGAGTTCTTAGGTTACTCTCAGTCAAGTGCATACAGCTCCGAGAACCTTGGCACTAGTATTAGACAAGACAAATTATTGACAAAGACATTTCCACTCCCAGGCACAGAATAGCTTCTTTTAAGTTCTCTGACTTAATATCAAACAAGGTTTAATTTTTCTTTTTAGTGGTCAGTTTGTTTTGAACTTTGTTTTGTTTAGGATTTTGTTTTTTGTGGGCATCTTGGTTGGTTGGTTTTGGGTTTGTCTGCTGTTTTGTTTGGTTGGTTTTTTGTTTGTTTGTGGTTTTTTTTGGTTATGGAGTTTGTTTTGTTTGGTTTTGGGGTTCGTGTGGTTGTTTTAACTTCTACTAAAGCTATGAAACATTTCCCTCCCCTACTAACTCAGTCAGCTGAAATAGCTTTGCAGGATTTGAGCTGTTTTAGAGGCCTAAAGCAAAGCACAGTTAAAGAGCTCTCTGGGATTCCCTAAAAAGCCCCCAAGCCTTCGACACACAGATTTCAGAACCCGAGTTAGACCATGCAATATATGATTTACTGAGCTCAGTGATGCTACAAGTTCTCACACAGTCAGCCCCTTCAACCAGTACATGAGGCCAAGAGTCAAGACAACTTAAAACACCATGAGCTACAGCCCTGAATTCCAAAACTTCACGTGGTATTAAATATCAACCTATTTCACAGTTAGAGGTTTGCAGCAATACAATTGAGAAGTTGTTTTTTTCCATTTTCACCTTATTATTGAGGTACGGTCTTGAGAGCAAGTGTAAACTAAATGGCATTTCCTAATCAGCCTCCTAAACCGCGTGTTTCCAGGGAATTCACTCCTGCTGAATCTCGTGAAGGCAGATTTGACTAGCTGGAATAAACAGGAAAGCAAATCACAGCAATGTCTATTGGGTGTTTCTGCTGCGGGCTGGAGAGAAGCTCAGTAGCCTGAGCCTCTATGGTGTAGGTTTGGATCCCTTCACGGGCAGCTGCAGAAGGGAAAGTGATGAATTAGCATATCAAGGAATTGTCTGGGACAAAAAAAAAAGCAGTGGAACAATCAGAATGAGACAGAAATTGTTTGGAGAATGAGCAGCACATGTTTTTTTAGGTTTAAAGACAGACAGATAAATACAAGGAAAAAGGTATTAAATGCATTCTGCTTAAGCCAGTAAAAAAAAATCTCCTCACCCCAACAGCATGTTTCAAGACCCTTTTCTCTGCTTTTAGACTATGAAAAAATAATAAATTGATCACGTAACATCCCTACTTACCTTCCTTGACGTGTGCAGTAACACGCAGCCAGCACTTTCATTTTCAGCTGAAAAGGGGGGAAAAAAAAAAAAAAATCAATCAGAAAAGTGTCTCTATCACAAGTACCTGAGAGGAGGCAGCAACCAAGTCGAAGGCTCGGAACAAGGTGAAATATCACTCTTCGGGCAGAGGATGATCTCTGGAGAACAGCAGAGATTTAATTTGTACAACATTTCCCATTTTGGAAGTGTAAACCAAGTGTAGAAGCAGCTTTTAGCATTATCTGATCAGTTAGGGTTTGTGTTTTGCAGTTTGTTTTGTTTGTTGTTTTGTTTTTTGTTGTTGATGGGGTTTTTTTTCCAGATTCCTTACGTATTTTTACTCCTCACTTCTCCCCCAATCTCCCAAAACAATCCAACTCCCAATCCTTTAGGTAATCACTTAATCCGACACATCACTGCTTGATAGATTGAGGCTAAGATTTCATGAGTCACTCTCCTCTAGAAACCGCGCTCGACGTCGTTCAAGAGTCAACACCACCACCCAGGCACTTCCAAGGGAGCTGGGGTGCGAGAGATCACACACAAGGCCTTGAAGATGAGCACATTAATGGCCTGTCAACTCACCAGGCTGCCTCCATAAATCTACGCATAAAGCAACAGAGCTCTTGGGAAAGAAAACTGCTGGTTAGGGACTATTAAACAACACTGACGAAGCAGTTGAGATCTAGGGATGGGAGTACCCAAGAAGTTCCCAGTTCAAGCTCCAAGCATGAAGATTAAAATTCTTTTTGGATATCTATGAAGCAATTTGTCTAAGCTAAAAATCAAATAAAACCCAGTTGGTTTTGCCATGAGCCCACTCCATACTGCCTGTATCCAAGGCAGTTTCTAGGTAGCATCACTAGTTCCACAAGGGCACCAATTGTGTGCACCCTAAAATCGTCTAGGTTGGAGAAGATCTTTAAGATGAGTCCAGCTGTTAATCCTTCCCCTTCAGTCCTCATCTTCACACTTCAAAAAAAACCCACAAGGCTGAGCTGCTACCAAAATTACACATGAAACACATGAGTTTTCGCTCAAATGAGCATAGCGACAACATGGAAAAAACCACTGAAGATGAAAAGCTTCTCCAGAGGCTAAGGTGTGGAAAAGTACAGAGATGTAACATGGAGTTACAGCTACTCCAGTGAGGTTTTTTTGCTTCTTTTCCAGATCTAGACTTCCAAATCCAAACCTGGAAGAACTGCTGCAATCCCATTTCACAGGCTGACCACACACAGAAGCACCTCCAAGCCCAGTTCTGCTACTCTTCAAAAAACAAACTGAGGATGTAATTCAGATGAAAACACTAGAAATCCAAGAAAGTCAATTTTTAAAAATTTTTTTTTTCTCTCCACACAATAAGCTGCTTTAACCAAAACCATCCCTGATGAAACATAAGTTAAAGTCATCTCCATGGTGGGGTTAAAAATCTGCAACTCAAACTGGGAGCAGAGTTGACTGCAGCAGAGCAGAGGGAAAGGATTCACCTTCACCTCCCACTAAACAAAAGATGGTTCAGAGGCTTTGCTTCCATCATGCAACTTCTCCCAAAGTTCACTTGGATGCTGTAGATGTGATTAAAAGCATCACTTAACAAGACAAGGCTGCTGGTGCAACAGTCCCAATTATTACTGGATTTGACACATCTTTTGGAAAACACAAGCTGTTTCATCTAAAAAACTCTATTTATTATTAAAAAGCAAGCACCCAAATAAACCAGAAACATCAAGCATTTTCCCCAGGCTCTTACATTTGGAGTTCTCCAAAGCGCACTTACTCAATTTACAGCCTAATTACACATGCAAAAGTATGCTGGAAGATTTGGAAGCCATAAATATTCATTGAGGAGAAAACATGTTTTGGTTTCTCTGCACTTGTAAGAAATAGTTCTAGAGAGACAAAAACCACCCACAACCCTGAACAATGGCAAGCACGTGCTAAAGAGATATCTGCATATCTACAGTCTGTCCTTATGGGTACATGGAAACACAACAGGAATTCATGTTGCCTTTTTATCATGCAGCAAACTTTTGGCTCCTCTTATCAATCTCAAGCATGTATCAATCTTCTCCACTGACAGCTCTCTCAGGTACTCATCTCAGATGAGCACTGAGTGCTGCTTTATCAACACAAACACAACCATCTAATTATATATCTGTTCGACCAGGATCTTTCAAACTCCTCAAAAAAAAAAAAATGTATCTGTTCTGGGTATGGAGGTGATGCTTTGGAAGGCCGAGGGCCTCATTCATCATTTCATCCGAGGGATGTACCACTCAGACTTGATCCAGGGAAAGGATACAGCTGGATGTGGCCATCTTAGTTCTGGTCTGTTACCTTAAATGCCCGCTGGAGTATTAGCACGTGACTTGGGGATAGCCACAAATCCACTGGAACATGAAAAATGGGAAGAAAAAAATACACACACTTCCCAAGTTTTTTTCTGCCTGTCTTTAGAATCACCCATTTACTTAGAGGCAACCCATTAGACATTGTGGAGTAAAACCCTGCACAAGGTTGCCCATGGATATATCCATCAAGAGACAGCTTGGCTAAAGCCTAAGATCAACCACTACCATCCTGACACTCATATTCTCCTCGTTCCTGGCACTGCTTCCCTCCATAAGCTGAAAAGATGCAACACCCTTGACCCTCACACTCCCACAGAAGAGCCCTTCATGGAGACAAAACGGAAACAGAAAACCATGGATTCAATCTTCACTATCAAAGAAGCATCTATCCATCAATCACCAGTTATGTCTCATTACTAACAGTAATGACTAGATTTCACACCTGAATATCAAAATTCAACATGCTTAAATAGCAGGAAGAGGTCCAGGGCCACACAAGATCTTCATTTCTAACATTTTTTTGGTCCTCCCTCCTGGACAAAGCAAGCTGCAAAAGTCTATTTTAGGCAAGCGACCTAACTCAGGGCATTATTCTCTGCATCCTCACAAATAGTTAAGGGAGAACTGCTAGGCGTGGCTCACCTTATCTGTTAGGCTGTGCTCCAGGTTCTGCCCAGGGGAAAAACCAAAAAGTCAGTGATGCATCTCCGCCATCCCCTGGCAGCCACATCAAGGCGACACGCACATCCCGAATTTCTAGGATGCGTGCGTGCAAGCACGCAGGTAGTTCACTTGGGTTTTAGCAAAGCCAAGGAATTGCCAAGGGTAAGCTTAGACTCGTGGCCTCGTGTCGGCATGTTCAGAGCCCTTCTAGGGCACTGTGGCCTGCCTCTTTTTATTATTTCTCGCTATTTAAAAAAAGAACAGTACCCATCCAAGCTTTGACATGAACAAGGAGATTTAATACTTGGAAGTAAGAAAGGCAGCAGGAAATCTGTCAGAATATGAAGTGGTTTCATGTCAGCTGCTCTTTATATAACATGCCCGACAACAGTCCAGAGAAATTAAATCCCAACTTGCTTCCATTCCACCCCCTTGTTCAGATAACGGTATCTTCTATGCAAAGAAAACCCTGAAAACAAACCCATGAAAGCCATGTGCCAAAGTTTAAGGCTTTTCACCTTTTGCCCTAAGAGATCTCCTTTCACTTAAGATCCTTTTTTCCATCCCTTCCCATGTACAGGGTCCCCAGTGCTGCCCTTAACACCTGAGAAGACACAAAAGTTTTGGGAGCAAAGCCACCACTGGATGCCTGCAGCATCTTAAAGACTTACTTTCCTTTGGGAAAAAGGTGTGGAAATGGGGTTCAATCCTTTCATTGTCCTCCAACCCCCTGCTTCAGCAGGGTCACCCAGAGCAGGGGGCTCAGCACTGCATTGTCCAGGAGAGCTTGGAATCTCTCCAGAGAAGGAGACTCCACAACCTCTCTGGGTAGCTTGGGCTAGGCTCCAGCACCCTCCCAACAAAGAAGTTTCTCCTCCTGGAAGTTCAGAGGGAACTTCCTGGGTTCCAGATGGTGCCCGGTGCCACTTCTCCTGTTGCTGGGCACCACTCAGCAGAGTCTGGCCCCAGCCTCTTGATCCCGGGGGGGCCCTTGAGCTCTTGCTCAGCATTGATCAGATCCCCTCTGGGGCTGCTCTTCTCCAGCTGAACAGCCCCAGGGCTCTCAGTGTTTCCTGGGCACAGAGATGCTCCAGGCCCTCCCTCATCTCCTTTGCAGCTTCCGCTGGACTCTCTCCAGTAGTTTCTTGTCTCTCGAGCTGGAGGAGCCCAGAACTGGACACAGTACTCTCAGAATCACAAAAGTCTCTCCCAACCATAACGATTCTAACAGACTCCAATCAATAACCCAGCACTGACAGGTCACCACTAAACCATGTCCCTCAGCACCACATCCACATCTCTGCGGGATGGGAACTCCACTACTTCCCTGAGCAGCCTGGGTCAAGACTTGACAACTGTTTTGGGGACAACATTTTTCATCACGTCCAACCTAAACCTCCTCTTATGCAACCTGAGGCCATTTTGTCTTATTCTATTACTCGTCGTTGTTGGGAAAAGAGACCTACTACTCCACTTGGCTCCAACCTCCTGTCAGGGAGTTGTTGAGAGCCAGGGATGAGATAAGAATGCCAGGCACTGTGTCACTTGTCACATCCCCCAACTCCTCTGACACACAGGCACTACAAAAGCAACTTTCTGTTTGTTTTTAAAGTTGCAATAGGTTTTGCCATTAAGCTTGAGGTGGGCGAATGAGGTTGAATTTTCCGTGCCAACTGGGGAGACAGGGCTCTAAATCCTGGGGGAAGCTGCTGTGAAGCAAACCCAAGGGGAAACACCTAAAAGGGAGAACACGCTGCCTTCGTGCAGAACCGCCTGCGCTACCCGAACACCTCCCTGCACCTCCCCTGGCTTTGTAAGCACCGCTTTGAAAACACCCTCGTCAGGAAATTCGGAGGGAGGCCGTCTTCCCCCCTCCCACCTCCCCCCCACCACCACACAATCGGTGTATCCACTTTCCATTAGAGTATAGGAAGCTTCAGGAGCCCAACATCCCATGCTGACATCAAACTGCTAAAACAGGAGTTATCAGATGGAACGCGTGGGTCAGCATTGTGCCTCGAGACATAAAAAGGACCTTGGTATTAATGTGAGGAAATGTGACTATTGTATGCAGAATGATACCCATTCAGGCCCAGACCACTTGTCTCTGGACGCTACTCTCTCTGGAATATCTTTGGCGCCAGCATCCAGCATTTCTCCTCGTCCCCTTCAAGGAAAAAAAAAAAAGTCCTCTTGGCAGGGGCTGGGCCACGAGTTGGAGCCCTGTGTTTTGCTCGGAGGAGCAGGGGCGGCGGGCACGCACGTGTCTGCCGCTGGAGCAGATCACAGGAAACTGTTGATTCTCCGTATCTAGGAATGATCAATTGTCCAGAGGGTGGAACAGCCCTTAATTTCTCATGAAGCATAAATCGTGTTCTACTATTTACCCCACACACCCTGACAAAGCCACATCCTGCTTTCCAGTTGGCTTTTTGTTGCCATCAGGATTTCACCTTCTCCCCGCAAAAAACCTGCTCAGAGGCATCTCTCTGCAGCTAAAAGCATCGGTATGAGCAACAGCAGTAAGTGGCAACGCACGCTGCAAAAGCTGAACAGCTACCGCTCCACAAATCCCTGATAAATTCTGCCCAAGTTTAGGAAAAAAAAAAAAAGTCCCATGCAAAACCCTCTACTATCATCCAGGGACAGATGAATAAAAACTAAACAATTAAAATATTTGCCCGGCTGATTTAAGGGAGTTGCCAAGCAGATAAGAACACAGTGACACACAGCAAGGCTGTAGTCCCACATGCTTGGCAGACCCACTGCATCAAATCAGGCNTCTACTATCATCCAGGGACAGATGAATAAAAACTAAACAATTAAAATATTTGCCCGGCTGATTTAAAGGAGTTGCCAAGCAGATAAGAACACAGTGACACACAGCAAGGCTGTAGTCCCACATGCTTGGCAGACCCACTGCATCAAATCAGGCTTGTACTGCCTGACCACCAACTTTAAGGCTCAGCTTAAACCAAAATGCTGTATTTTTTGCATGGATTTCTTTCCAAGAGCATCATAGATAAAGCAGCAAGCGGTTGCATCTCCCAGTTGGATGTTTCCATCACAGGCTGAAGGGATGCGGGTGTGCCCAGTCAAATTCACATCAAGAGAGTACTAGGAACACCTGGAATCATAGAATCGTTTTGGTTGGAAAAGACCTCCAAGATCGACTCCAAGTGCTGCCCCAGCACTGCCAGGGCACCACTAACCCATGTCCCTCAGCACCACATCTCCACACCCTTTAAATCTGTCCAGGAATGGTGACGACCACTGCCCTGGGCAACCTCTTCCAGCGCTTAACATTGTTTCCTGTGAAGAAATTTTTCATAATGTCCAATCTAAACCTGTCCTGGCTCAGCTTGAGGCCATGTCCTCCTGTCCTGGCAGTTGTTCCTTGGAAGAACAGCCCGACCACCCCTGGCTCCTACCTCCTGTCAGGTAGCTGTGAAGAGTGAGAAGGTCTCCCCTGAGTCTCCTTTTCTCCAGGGTGAACAAGCCCAGCTCCCTCAGCCGCTTCTCACCAGACTCCTGCTCTAGACCCTTACCCAGTTTCGTTGCCCCTCTCTGGACCCGCTCCAGCTCCTCACAGTCTGTCTTTATGGTGAGGATTAATACACTCCTAGCTAGGCAAGAGAAAAAGAAAGCCATATTAAAATCATGTGTGAGCCTACAAGCCACTAGACAGCTAACTTGGTAGCTATGAAACAAATGGCTTTCAACACACCAGTCTGAAGTGGAAAGAGATGTCCCCCCCTACCATTGCACACCAAACTCACTGATGCTCCTCGTCCTCCCTAGCACAAATTCCCAGGGAACAGTGCATCAAGCTGGATTTTCCATCTACAGTGGAGGAAAGCTAACATTTTTGTAGTGGGGGCTCCATGTCCAACTTCAGGCAAGGCAAAAAGGGACTCTATTTGGGACAGGAATGCAGTCCTGGCTGCAAAAATAGACGCAGCAAGCCACAGACCTAATGTTTGTCTTCTATGCATCTATCATGACTTCAGAACAAGCCTCAGTTTCTAAAAAAAAAAAATAAAAAAAAAAAATCTACTGAAAACAGAATTCTTGCCACCAAAACCTAAGATGGAAGGATGAGAGGCAGAAGAGAATAAATAAAGCTTTTCAGCAGCAACCATGAGGAAGCAATAAAACACCCGGGAGAAGGGACCCAAGTACCAAGACTGAGAAGCACCTCCAAGCCTAGACAGATGCACTGATTTTTGAGCTCAATATTCCAGGCAACAGCAGCCAGTATTAATTAAAAATGAGATAAGTCATACATCAAACCCTAGATTTCTTCAAGCTATCCCAATTTTATGCTCATCTGTGTGCACAGCCCAGCATTTTATGACAATGGTTAATTGTCAGAGTTACGGGCTATGCTATGTTGTGTTGGCTCAATGTTTAATCCCACACAGTGATCTTTTTATTAACAGAATTATAGTAAAGTGCATCCAATTACACTCATAGCGAGCTGTACATCCATCATATGGAGATTAACAGCTCGACAGGATGATGGCAGAGCTGTCATCACGTCTGTAATTCCAGTTACGTTGCCTGCCAGTACCCAGACCCTACAGTACCAACACACCCCCTCTCCAGATGGGATTTTTGGATCTATTAAAGAATCATAGAATTGTTTAGGTTGGAAAAGACCTTTAAGCTCACTGAGTCCAACCATTAATTCAGTACTGCCAGGGCACCACTAACCCATATCCCTCACCACATCTACACAGCTTGGAAACCCCTCCAAGGATGGAGACTCCACCACTACCCTTGGCAGCCTAGGCCAGGCCTGGAAAACCCTTGTAAGGAAAAATTTTTCATAAGATCCAACCCAAACTTCCCCTGGCTCAACTTTTAGTCCTAGACTACAGTGGGCAGCAACCTCACAGCAGCTCACCAGAAAAGGTCTCCACCAAGAGAGAATCTGGACGCCACATTCAGCCAAGAGACCAAACAATGGCAACCAGAATGTGCACAGGGACTCACAGGTATCACAATTGTTTCAAGTCATCTTGGAGGTTTTTCCTGCTAAAGACTGAGCAAACATACTTCATGCAGCACACGCATCTGGATTCTAGGGAGCAAATCAACATGTGCAGCACTGGAGATCCCTCTTTGCAGAAGATGGCCCATGGTCAGTCCCTCTCCGGCCAGGCAGCAACTACCCAAGCCCCAGCAAGTGTTTCAATGGGTTGCATGACACAAGAGGGCAATGTCGAGTCCTCTGGCACAAGGAAATCTTTCAGCTCAGAGATTTCACTCAACTTCAAAAAAGAAAAAAAAATAAAATAATATGAGATGAAGACAGAAAGATGTCATTCCCACACTTGTTTTTCCTCTATGTTTAAAGAGCATGAGAGGACCTTGTAAAAATAAAGATAATCCACTTTGGAAGATGCATCAGTGAAGCCACCTCTGAGAACAAGCTGACACCCCAGATGACTTAAATACCTGAGGAATCCTATGCCTGGTAGAGAACATAGGGTTTGGCCACCTGGGCCACTTTGATATTGTCACGGAACAGAAAAATAGTCTCACTTCACACTTGTCCTTATGAAAAGTCTGAACTTTTGTTCTGCCTGAAGTCCATTTTTAGAAGCCCCACTCTTGCATCTGAAAGGGGACTCCAACACATGAAAAGTCCATTTCTCCTTAAAAATCCTAAACATCTCAGCCAAAGAGAAGAAATACAACACCATCGCAAACAGCAGTGCTTGAGGGGAAATAAGAAAACTTTTTTTGTCCTGTTTTGAATGGAAGGGAAGCACTTATAAAAAGCCCAGGAGGACACATAAGGAAAAATCAGCTTCTTCAGACACAGAAGAATCCACAGCACTCACATTCCTCATCCCCAAACAATGCACCCCATGGCAATATGTCCAGACTTGTCATAGCAGAGTAAAGTTCCCCTTAAATCTTTCAATTAAGATGGCATTCGTAAAATTGCAGGCTTGAAAAAAAAATAAAAATCACTAGATTCCTAAATTAAAGTCACCACTCCAATTCAAAAAGAACCCTTCAATATAGTCAAGTAGAGGTCCTGGCTGTGCCTGCTCTGCATCAGTTTCTAATAATTGCTCACTATAGAAGCCCAGAATCATAGAACGGCAACGGTTAGGAGGGACCCTCTGGAGAGTCCAACTCCCCTGCCAGAGTAGGATCATCCAGGGCAGGGCACACAGGAACAGATCCAGGTGAGTTCTGAAGGTCTCTAGAGAAGGAGACTCCACAACCTCTCTTGGCAGCCTAGGCCAGGCTCTGGTACGTTACCTGCATGTAGAGGTGGAACTTGCTGTGCTCCAGCTTGTGCCCGTTGCCCCTCATCCTGTCACAGGGCACCAGTGAAGAAAGATTGGCCCCTTCTACTTGACACCCACCCCTCAGATTTGTAAACATGAACAAGATCCCCTCTCATCCTTCTCTTCTCCAGACTAAACAGCCCCAGGTCTCTCAGCCTTTCCTCATAAGAGAGATGTTCAAGTCCCTTCATAATCCTTGTAGCCGCCGTTGGACTTTCTCTAGTATTTCTCTGTCTCTCTTGTACTGGAGAGCCCAGAACTGGACACAACACTCCAGAGGTGACCTCACCAGGGCAGAGTATTCCTCAGTATTTTTAGATATCTTCACAATTTGTCAACTAGGCTGTTTCCTCCCCAGGTTGGGCAAAGTTTCTAAAGGATTCTAGCTTATGAAGCAGCACACAAAGTGCATGGTTTTGGGCAGACAAGAGATGTCCATCTGCAAAGCAACTACTTCCTTTGACCCCTTGATCCATACAAGCCAAGCAACCACTCAAAACCATTACTGCAGCTTCCTGAGGGTGGCAACACACTGGGTGCTTCATCCCCAGCACCTCTCAGCATTTTGGGCACAGCAAACATCCACCCTGCATGAAGGTGTCTTGAAGCAGGCACAGATCCTGCTAAAGGTTATTTAGGGCAAACCTGGGCCCTCATTTGGAGCAGGTAGTTTGTATTTATAAGCAGAGCACAATACACAGCAGCACTTCCCAGTACTGCAGACCTAGCTCTGTGCTCTGAGGGTGTGACCTCCATCAGACAGGTCTTTCTCCTCATTTTTGCATTCTGCCTTAAACAAGCCAGAAAGCGTAGGGATTACTTGCCTCCAAAGCCAGGATGATTAAACACAAAAAGCACATGTCCAACCCCAAAAAGTCTCCTCTACACTCTTTCTCCCCTTACCAGCTGCTGTGGAGAGCAGCAACGGGCCCAGGTGATCAGCGATTGACCATGGTGGGCCATGGCTCTGACTCATTTCCAGTATTTTAACTAAAGTGTAATCAAAAAATAAACCTCCCAAGCCCTTGGGAAGCCCTGGGGCTACACCTGAATTATCTACAGGGACCACACACACATCAAAAAAAATCCAGATTTCTCACTAAAACCAGCTGTCCTCTAGTGACCACACTACAGCAGTGAGAGCAGTGACAAGGCCACAGGCCCCAAGTTTGAGGCCTTTTTAAGAAAAGTAAAAAAAAAGGGGGGGGGGTGAGGGGGGAAATGAGTCAGGATGCTTCAGGCAAATGGCTGAAGACCCACTCAGGAGTCAGACTTTTACTCAGTTCCCCCAAAAACCTGCAGCAAAATTCCGCAGTGAAGAATGATGACAGGGGGGTGACACTCACCAGTGGTGCTGGGCGGCACCTCCAGGTTGACATTGACAAAGAAGCGGATGCTGTCCCCTGAGACGATGGAGGAGTTCACGGCATCGAAGAGCTCCTCGCCTCCCGTCTCCTCCTTGGCCTCGCAGCCATCGTCCGTGTCGCACTTGAGGTACCCTGCTGACAAGATGGAGATGGTGGTTAGCAGGGCCGCGGGCCAGAGCTGCCAGAGTACCCACTGACCATGGCCACCAAGGGCTGTATCCACACCTCAGTGGGGCCTGGGGCCTTGTGCGGCCTTCCCTTACACCCTCGTCTGGTGAGGACTGAGAGTTATAAACGATCGGCTTTGGCACATTTGGAATTGGCCTCAGGCATGCATCCGAAGGGCCACTCAGGAGCCTGGCCAGGAGATGCCACGAGCTTCCCACGCCGTCTTGCTCGCCAAGTCAACAGCATGAGCGGCAAAGCCAAGAGTTAACACCTCATTCCTCTCAGATCAGAAAACATACAGGATAAACTGAATGGTAATCACAAAAACACCAAGCAGTGACCCAGAAGAAAGAGCTATGCCACAGTCCCAGCCCACCCCAAAACCCAATGCGCTCATCAGCTCAAGCCACCATCAGCACAGACACTTCATTGACAATTCAGCAATTCAAAGCAGGGGTGGGGGGGGGAAGTTTTCAAGGAGACACCTGATATGGACAGACCAACCCACAGCTCCCAATAGGGCAGAGGAGCAGGTCATGAGAGAAAGTGAGACAAGTTTCTTCATTACAGCAGACAACTCCTTAGCCTTTCGCAGCTCTAATCGAGTTGAACCCAGTCTCATTCAGCAGCGAGCTGCTTCACCGCGACGTTTTATTACAGAGCAGCTGGAAGACTCTTGTGGCATGCTCGTGTATCATGTTTAATTAGGAGAATTAGGGCCATTATAGAATGTCAGTTTTTACATTACCAGGATTTTTCAGCAGCTTCTACCCATCTTCTGATCAGTCTTTTATGCCTCATTGGAAGCGGGAGGGACATATTTCATGAGCTTGCTTTAGGCACTACAGGAAAATGAAAAGGGCGAGCTTCACGCAAAGGCTTGAATGGAAGCTAAAATATTGATGACTTTTTTTAAAGCCTCATATAAGCAAACATAGAGGTGGCAGCAGCTGAAGGCAGCGCATGTGGTCTCACCGCAAAAAACAAGCCCCAAGCAGGGAGGCCACAAACAGGAACTTGGTGACACAGGACAAGGGGCTGCACCACTTCCTGCCACGAGCGATGCGCTGACAGGAGCTTGCCCTGAGTGCTCCGCATCTTCCCAGACGGCTGCAGGGGCTTCAGGTGACTCCTGAGCTGCTTGTCTGAGGCATAGGAAACCTGGCAAAACACTCAAATTAATCCCCCTCCCAATCTCAGCCTCCTTTATCTACCTGCTTGACAGGAATAAATGTGAATCAGTCCTATCAGAACAGCTCTGAAGGCTTCAAAAAGCATCTGAGGTGCTTCTGTCCCCATCCAGCCTGCCAGACAGCCAGCAGAATGCATCAAGGGTGCTGTCCTCTGCTACTGGTGGAGATGAAGGAAGTGTTTCCATCTCTTTGTGATAGAAACTTGTTCAAAGCCAGACAGAAAGAAGCAAGGTGGGAGAAGTACAAGAAGCACCCAAACTATCAAAGCACTGGGCACCATCAGGTATAAAATATCTGCACAGGGGATGGCAGATGTGCAAGGATTGAGGGACAAACTGTGTCCTGGAGGGATGGATGACAGCCTGATAGGGTGTCTGCTGGCGTAAGAAGCACTAGGAAAGCATCTTAATCCCAAAGTTCCAAGCTTGGGGTTTGGCTCCTCTGAAATCCATGATGGACACCATAAGCTCTCCTCAGCAAAGCACCCACCAGCGCTGACAGTTCCCCTAGCACCAGGAGAGCTTGGGCAGCCTTGCAAAGCAAAAAAAAAAAAAAAAAAACAAACAAAAAAAAACACCACATATATCAGCCTGGGGTAGGCTCAAATCCATGATCCTGGTTTTCCCATCTCACACGTATCCAGGACTGCAGTCCCAGGGAAGTTGTCGCAACAGGTCTGCGCTTCTCCATCCTTCCCATTTAGTGGGTCAAATGGGGGAAGACGGTGTGAGCACACAGCTCAGAGAACATGGTTGAGGTTTTCCCCACTATCCTAATGCAATTGGGATACAGATGGGTAAAAGCCAAGCAGGGAAAACTTACTCATTTCCCAATCCTGTTGAAACTGGATTGGTAAGAGCACAGCAACCATGAGCCCTGAAAATAGAGAGCGCTGGAGACAGGAGAGGAGCAGCACAGGATCTGGAAGAAGGGCAAGGGTGGAGTAGGATCAGAGGGTTGGGCAGAGGTCAGCGAGGACTCTGGCAAGGGAAGCATCCTCTGTTCCTCCCTCTTTAGGGGAGGAAAGAGCAGAACAAAAGGCAGCCGAGCCTCACGTCCCTTGGGCAAGGGACGGACAAAACACTCACTTTGCAAATAATCCCAAACCTGGGCTGTACAGGAACTGCAGTCCCAGGCAGGTGTCTGCTTTGTCACTAAACCACCTCAAGGCTTTCAAACCACTCCTGTTTGGAATCCTTCAGCCGATTAGCCTGCCAGGCATTTTAAAACACTAGCAACTTAATGCCTGTCAAATGCAGGGTCAGCTTGAGGTGAGAAGATGAGCTCTGCACACGGCAGATATATCTTCCCTTTCCTCTCAGCATAGCTCAAGAGCTGCCTTCAGCCCCAGCAGCTGCTTCCCTACCCCTCATGGCCTGACAATCGCCAAATGCCGTGCCCTGCTGCTTGAAGGCCAGCAGATGCCAACAGCAACAGCAGAAGCTGTTCTGACTCCTCTCAAAGTTTGACTGGTGTTTTGCAGAAGTTTGGAGCAGGATCCAATGCAGCCGCTGCACAATTTGTGTAAATATCAGTCAGGTTTCCACATGGCAACACAGTCTCAGTAACACTTTTATATCCTGTGCTAGGAGCAGTTGCTTCAGCAAGGCAGGAGGGAAGAATCGGAAACCTTTTCTGCCTTGGAGTCGATGGGGACATGTTTACAATTTCCAGAGCAGTGGCCCCACCCATCTCTTACTGCACATTGCCACCTTCCCATGAAGGCAGCATGTGCTGAAGTGCCATGAGCTACATGACAAGGGTGAGTCAGCCCTCTGAGCACAGCAAGTGCCACTTCAGCCTGAAATATGGGCTAAAAGTACTAGAGGAAAAAAAAAAAAAAAGATTTTGCTGAGTAGGAGGCAAGAGTCAGGAACAGAGTTAAGGCTCACTGGGAAGACCAGTGCAACCCCCTCCTGCATACTGAAGAAGACTTTGTGGTTAGAACAATCTTCCTCCGTCCATCCTGCAGGACTCATCTCCTAGCAAAGAGAAACAGAAAAGCAACAGGACAACAAGCACCATCCTTTGGTGCTGCAGGAGCAAAATGCACTCCTCACCCTGTGAGGAGCAGATGCCTTGCTTGGCCTTAAGTCTTTTTGCACCTCAGTCCATTGCATGCAATTTGAAAATAAGCAACCCCCTCATTTTATACAGGTGCTGGGAAGAAAAAAAAGCAGTTTTTCTAGTTATTCCTCTCTAATGCATCACCCCTGCTACTCATGCCTGGCCCAAACCTGCCTTGCTCCAACACCTCAATATCCATCCCCAGCCTTCTCCCTTTACTCCCATCACCTCAGATCTGCTTCACCTCCCCAGTACTGCTGCTCGCAACCTTCTCACAGCTCTGACAAGGTGCCTGCCCTGCAGCTATATCGCTTTTGAGCTGAGCTTTAAGAGCGTAGGGATGTTGGGAAAAGCAACGAATTGAGCTGCAGCCATCAGGAGGTGGCATAACCTCTCCTGCTGCCGCTTTAGGGGCACCTGGCAGCTGCACCTGGGGTAATAAAACCAGCAGAGTAGTAGACAGCAGGAAGCACAACTTCAGCCACATCATCTGTGTTCCCTAGAAAAGCTTAATTGCTCCATGGGAGCAGCACTCACAGCCCAAGGGCTGCAGCCTTCTCCAAGAAAGCCAAAAACCTTCATTATTCCACTCAAATTTCCTGGGAGAAAAGCAGCTATGACGACGAACATCACCATCTCACATCCCAGGTTAGGAGATTTCTGCCAGAGGCAGTTCCAGCATAACCTCTTGGTGTGCCTCTGAGGAGACAAATGCCAAGCGTGGTATTTCAAATCCACATCTGCAGGTCTGCACAATAACCAGGAGGTCAGGAGTGCAAACACGTCTAACTACACTTCATTGCAGACTCAGTTTAGCAGAGCAAGCCAGACAAAAACATCTAAGGAGGAGGTTTTGTGGGGCATTTTTTCCTTTTAGCATTACCCAGGTGTTGCAGAGTTCTGAGCACGTGCATGCTCCATATATTTTATTTAGGCAGATAAATTCCTGCTACTGTTTTAGGGAGACTTGCATGGATGAGAATAAGGTAGATATTCATGCAGCTAGATTAGCAGGGCAAAGTAGGAAAGCAAAAAATAAGCAAAAGCTTGTCAAAAAGTTATCGATCTCTGCCAAGTATCTGCAAAAATTTCTGGCTTTATTTTAAAGGACTGCATATGCTATGTCAACACTGAAGAGTAAAAGCAGTTTTCTACAAACCACTGGATTTTACCCTCAGCTTTCAAGGTAGCCTATGCTACAAGCCTTTCAGAAAAGTGTTCTCATGATCAGCATCTGTTCTGGACAGCAATGCCTACTCCTTCAACCAAGTCCAAGCCCCAGTGCCCAGAACCATGCATGGGATGGCATCTCCTCCTCTTCAGAAATGGCAGCTGGCCCCTCCCACAAAGTCTGTTCAAAAAGCCAGAATGCTGAAGTTAGGTTAAAACCATTACTCCTGTAAAAGAAGGAGATTTAGACTGGAGAGAAGGAAGAAACCGTTGATGGTGAGTGAGGGTGCTGAGACCCTCTCCCAGGTTGCCTTGAGAGATGGTCACTGCTCCATCCCTGGAACCATACCAGGGGAGGTTGGCTGGGGCTCTGAGCAACCTGCTCTAGTTGCAGATGTCCCTGCTCCCTAGGAAGCTTGGAGTAGGTGACTTTGAAAGATCCCCTGCAACCCAAACCACTCTGAGATTCTTACTCTAAAAATCAGGTCTGGTTCTTTGAGCATACCAGTGCTAGCTGTAATACAGCATTAAGACCTTCAAGAGAGAATCAAGTCCTGTATTGACCTAAAAAATGACTCATAATACTGGCATTAAGTTTAAAAAAAAAGTCAGCTTCATTTGATTTTTATACTCCCACAGATGCTCTGCTTGCTTTAACCAACAACAGGCACTAATTTTTGAGAAAGGCATGAAGTTTTAATTAACCTGAGCTAAAGTGATCAGCCTGAGCTTTCAGCTTCCAGAGGGCTTGCTTTATTCCTCGAATACTGCGGGCTCACAGATCCACTGCGTCACTCAGAAAACACCCAAGTCTCCAACACTGGGTGCCAAAGGGAACTCAATTTATAATGGAGTCTCCACCTCCACTTTGACCTTTAAACTCCGCACAAAGCCACGGACTCACGTTTCCTCCAAAGGTTCAATAACCTTACAGTTAGTTAATATTGGCAAGGAGAGACTAAGAAGAACTTGGTATTAAGTTTTGTCAGTTCTCCAATCTGCACAGCATTCTAGAAAAAAAAAAAAAGGGAGCGGGAAGAGGTTTAAACAGTGCCCTACTCCCACACACTAACCAAGTCAAGCTTCTGGTCACATCTTGGATATTTCATTCATATTTCAGCATAATCACCTGCTTATCATAATAGGTCTCCTTTTTCAGACAAAAAAAAAGAAAAAAGAGCAACTGTGTTGATAAAACAGCAGCTTTTAGGTAAACGTTTGCTTAGATTTTCCATGCTCCTGCTGAGGTTAAACTTCAAAGTGAAGAGGTTACATATTGGTTTGAATCACAAGAGACTGAAAAGCAGTTGTGAAAAATCCCATCCTTTCTAACAAATTACCCCGCTTCGCAGCCAAGAACAATCGTAGCCGCAGAACAATACCCTCCAATGGCCGCTATCAAGTCACATTTTGCAAAGCCGTCTCCCACAAAATTAAAAATTTAAGCCACGCTGATTAAATAAAGCAGTTCCGCATACAGCTGGATACTTGCTAGAATTTTAAGCTTCCCCTTCGATTCACAGTCGAGAGATTCCTTGGCAAGACTCGCTATTTTTGGCCTAAGGAGATTTACCCATTGCGCAGCAGGCAGCCACGTGAACAGGGTTTATGCCAGCCCAGGAGAAGATAACTGGGGAGGGGTAAGGGTTGTCCACAGAGCACAGATCTTTGTGTCATCTAGATGGGATTTAGAGAAAAGTGTCCTCCAATCCCAGTCCGTTCACAGGTAGCTTAAGGGGTAAAAGAGCTGGGGAACCATTGCATGATGCTTCTGGCTCTTGAGCAGTCACTGCAAGCCAATCAGACACGGGTCTGCAGCCTCTCAGAGCAATGACTACCTGCTATGGAGACGTCAATCCATAACCTAAACTTCCAGAGTACTTCAAGACCACAGATTAAACCACAATCTCCTCTTGTGAAAAAGTAGAGGAAGAAAGTGTCTAGCAGGTGAGTCACCCAGACCAGATCTGCATCCTTTAAGTAACAGATTCCTCCACTCCTGTCCAGTCACAACTTCAGTTGCGTGTTCCCAACCCTACTTCAAGTCAGTATTTTTTCCATGAAGAGCCAGATGGAAACACAGTTTCCCCTGCCACTTCAGTACTAATTCATACCAGAACTGAAAGAACTGATCAGCTACAAAAAAAAAACAAAACAAAAAATCCAACACCCAGGCACTTTTGAATTAATTCCAGTATTGTATTTTGCAGCCAGATTTCTAGGAAATGTTGTGAATAATCCAAGTAATTCAGTGGAGCTTTGTTTTTATTTTCTTTGTTTTGTTTTTGCAAAACACAACAGCACGTGGAGTTTCAGATCGGTGTCAGAACCCACAGAAATCAGGAGCGTTCATTTTATCATAAGCCTCCTGATAGACAGTTCTCTGAAATAAAAAAAAAAAATCTGGAAGAGACCTGTGAGCCACCCCCTTGGGTTCTCCATAGGTAGCAGCAGTGCATCTCCTACTAGTTAACTAGGCATCTCATCGGGGGAAACCCATTGCAAAAGGATTTGTTTTACAAAAACATTTAGATTAATCTCCTCGTTGTAGCAAACAATTCCAAGGCAGATAAAGAAAAATTTAAAAAAGACTAAAAAAACAACCAAAAACACCCCACTGCACACATGCCAAACTGAACTGCAAGCTGGAAAACAAAAACAGGCAGATAAAATATATTCAAATATCCCAAGCCAGACTGGGGCCTTGAGGCCTGTCAATACAATGGTAATTTATTGTGCCAGCAAAACCAATTAATAACTCAGAGGAGACTGAGAAGTGAGGGATTTGCTCTGGAAGACAAAAAGTCTATGCTGCAATCTCTGTCGAGGTAGCTTTAAAACAAGACACCATACTGGGATTCCTTCCTTTGGATTTTGCAAGAGGGACTAGAAAGTCTCTGGTTTTATGTCTTATCAGGGAAAGTTCTTGGATCAATTAACAAGCTCATCACACATTGGCAGAATTTAATCACTTGCAGCCTCTAGAGCTAATCCACTTGTAGCAGACACGGGATATTCGTCCGTCTAACACTGAGGGTGCAGGAGGCTGACAACCAAAAGACCATGCAGGGCTTGATGAGTTGTTATTCTGAACATTGATTTCTGAGCTGCATTTCATCAGGATGCCAATTATCTTCAGCTTTGGATTTGGTCTATACAATCATCTCATTAGTCACTTAAATTTGCCAGGAAGAACACTCATTTGACAAAACAACTTTGCTGAAGATGTGACTTAAACATACACATGGGGTGGGGTAGAGGGACACCAAATATTACCAGGCTCTGCCAGATTTTGTTCATTTGCTTGTGCAAGAGGCTTGTTCCACTGACTCAAGAGAAAAAAAAACACAGACTTTTCATCAGCAAGATACATCAGAGGGCAACTATTAAAACTGACAAGGTATGTGGGTTGAAAACAGAACATGGCCAAGAGCTGTCATCATACCTGCTGCCACCACGCTCTCTATCAGAAACTTTTACCTGGGCAGGGACAAAGTTTTCCCTCCCCACCTCTTAATGTTGCCTCTACTAGAACAAGCTATTGCACAGATATTTTTCCCTAGTCATATTACGTGCATTTACCTTCTGTAATGGTCTGAAGGCCACAAAATTTGCTTTCAGTCAAGATCTCCTAGCAAGAGGAAAAAAGAAAAAAACAAAAGAATATGCTAGAAGCTGGAAATTGTAGCTGAAGACATAGAATGGATTGGAAGGGACCTTAAAGATATCTACTTCCAACCATCCTGCCATGGGCACCTCCTGCTAGACCAAGTTGCTCAAAGTCCCATCCAACCTGGCCTTGGACACTTCCAGGGATGGAGCATCCACAGCTTCCCTGGGCAACCTGTTCTAGTGTCTCACCACCCTCACAGTGAAGAATTTCTTCCTTGTATCTCATCTAAATCACCTCTCTTTCAGTTTAAGACTGTGATCTCTCATCTTATCACTACACTCCCTGATAGAGAGTCCCTCCTCATCTTTCTTGTCAGCCCTCTTTAAGTACTGGAAGGTCACAAGAGGTCTCCCCAAAGTCCTTTAGGTCTTTCTATTTGTCAGGTTTTCAGGGTATGTTTGGCTCTGTCTCCAAAGCCTCTCACACTCGTACCTAAGCGAGCTGCAATAACTAACTCCTAGCTAGAACACGCACTCCTCTGATTAACTTTCCAGATTTTTAGCCAGTAAAGAAGTTATCAAATAGCTCAGTACATAGTTGGGACTATAACAATTCGGAGTTTCCAGAATTGTCAATATATTAATATCCATTCACCAGAAAAATCCTTCCTGGGCTTTCCTCAGCTCCTCGGTAATTAACAGAACTACAAATTATTAAATATTTCAGTAAGCTTTTTTTATGACCAGTAAACATCCAGGAGATTTTTATGAAGCACTGCTTTGGTGCTGCAGCCATGATTACCTTCATAACCAGCACTTTCATCTGAAACTGAAGCCTCAGGTTGAAAAGTTTGAAGATTGTTCCAGCTGCTGTTGAGAACACAACGAGAGTATGAAAAAAGTCATCTGGCAAAAGACTGACACAAGTCTCTGAACAGAGCCTCAGATACGGTCAGAAACAAGATCATCCTACTTACTATGGATACAGAAAACCATATGTACATGCAAGATCTCAAGAGGAAATAAGAAAAAGCACAATGATATATTAAAAAAAAAAAGAGACCAATAGTATCAAAAGATACTTCTCTGCAGCAAAAGGGGGAAAAAATGGAAGTGCTAAGGCAATCGAAGGAAGAGGCTTATTTTTTTGATTTGTCCTCCCTCAAACAGCTTTAGGGATTAAGGGTTTAGTTTATTTTAAAGGTGAGGCAAGAGCATCTCTTGGTCTCCATAATGACCTGGCAGAGCCAAACAAGCAGTAGCAAGAAACAGCCTAATGATTTCCATTTCAAAATAAAAATTATTGAAACTGTGTGAAAAGGTAACTTCTATCTCTGAGGCTTCCTCTAGCCCCGATTAAGCTTTTGGGTAAGTCTTCAAGAACCTGAGCGCACGAAACTTCTGTACAGAGCGTGCCAAAGCACCACCTCACAGAAGGATGAGATTACTCACACTGGCAACCCCGCAAGATGTTCCGTCCATATATTTGGTGCAGAAACACGCTAGAAACACACAGTTAAATCAGGCAGCAGAAGGTGACTCATCACTCAGCAGCAACTGAACTTTGAAAAAAGGTCAGTTTGTAATGAGGTACAAGGACGACAGCAGATTTGAGTGTAAAATAGCCAAGAAATCCACTGTCTTTTCAATCACAATTAATAGAGCGTTCAGTAGTACATGCAGGCTGACGAGGAACTTGTGAGCAACCTTCCCTCCATCCCTCAAACCACGCAGAAGCAGTACATACAGTTCCATTAAGGCCTTCACGGCAGCTTTAAGGTGCCACCTCCTTAAGACAGAGGAGGAAGCTGAGTAATACCACAAATAGGGCAGAAAGAAATGCTCAGTGCTGTGGCACCAAGCTGCCTGTCTCCTGGGAGAGCTCTGCATGGTGAATGCCACAACTACAAATGTGTGCTCGAAAAACATCCAGAGATCTGCGTTTTTCTTCTGTTGTTGTTTGGACAGGTTGAGAAAGACAAGACACCAGATTCTGGAGGGGGCATGGGGACCCTTTCCTCATAAGATACGAGAGCTGACAGCTGCACTTGTGTTCCCTGTGGCAGGCAGGCTTAGGATGAAGTAGGTGGTTCCAGAAGACAGCTGCCATTGCCTTTCCTCCAAATCCTACAGCAGCACTTCTCCCCAAGTCCCTACACCACTCTCAGCCGGAAGCAGGCGGCTTAGTCCCAACCTAGATTACCCTCTTACATTCCCAGTTCTCAAGAAAACACCAACCACATCTCAAGGGGTCACAAGCAAGTTAGGGAAGGTAGAAGCAGGGCCACCCAGACCTCATGCCTTACATGCCCTCAGAAAACCTCCCCGAGGTCAGGCACTAACTGCTAGCTTCCTGCAACTCAACCCAGCCTTCAGAGAAGACCGCTTACTAGAGATGAGAGTACTTTGTTTCCAGTTTCATCCTTTCACTCCTAGAAATTGGCTCCATATAAGGCTTTCAGAGAAGGCAAGGGAGCCAGTGCCAAAGGAAGTGCAATCAACAGCAGTTCTGGGGCTACCGCAACTGACATCTGGCAGACATTTAGCATCCCCTTCACAGATGTTAACCTAAGACTTGGCACCCTGGAAGAAGAAAGATGAGCCTTGTGAGAGCTACAAGCATCTACAGGCTTAAATAGCTGGAGCATTTTAGTCTTCTGCTCTCACCACTTGGAAGTCCCAAACACACGAAGCTGCCCCAGGCCCTTAGAGACTGCATCCTGAAAAAGCTGGTCTTGAGTTGAATTCTCAAGATAACCTCTCCCTAACACTCACACACACACCAAGTCTCCAAAACCAGTAGAGAAGCTGACACTTTGCTGCACTTCAACTTTAGTTGTATGATACTCTGGCCTTATCAGTGCAGTATCTCAGAGCTTAGCCACCTTTGTTAAGGAAGGTGATACAAGTTTCCAAATGACACTATTTAGTCTTGCTTCAAAAGCAAAATCTTTGGAGAGCCCTTTGCACTAGGAGGTGCCTTTACCAGAGCCATCCAACATTTGCCTGGTGCTCTTGGCAAGATGTCTCCAAAGGGATCTGACACCTACACACAGAAAAAAGACAAGTAAATACACCTGCCAGCCTTTATTATAGGAAAACATCATGAAAGAACTTGAAAAACAAGGAGCCACCCAGAGTAGTCACTGATGACAATGTCAAGCTGATTATTTACTGCTTTGACTATCTAGAACATCTACAGGATTTAAAAATGCAGCGTCTGCTTCCAGGCTGTGATTACACAACCACCACGCAAGACTGTCTTGCTCCTTAAAACAAGAGACTGTCTTGCTCCTTAAAATAGGTGACACAAACTTGATTGAGCTTAAGTTCTCAGCTAACCATGGAGTGCAGCTTTCCCTCCAATAAGGCGACACTAAGCACAAAGAAGTCAAATAATACTTGCCACTCTCTTCAAAGAAGTATCCATTTCTTGACATCGCTGCTGGTGGAGACTCTAAAAAGACGAAGGAAAAAAAAAAGAAACATAAGAACCAAAACGTTCACTATCTTCATCTTACCGCTAAACTCACTGCAAGCCTAGATAACAGCAGAGGGTCAGCCCCAAAATACTGCAGGCATCATGTTTTTCTGAATGCAGCAACTTTAACCTTTTGTTTATTGACTTCAGCATTTACCAGAATATCCCGTACAGTCACAGTCACTGCTTGAAAAAAAGTTAAGCAGCCTCAGACACCCTGGGCTGGGACCATAAACCAGCAAGACTACAGATCAGGACAAGCCTGATCATCTTAGTGACCTATCAAACCTGAATAAGTGCATCCAAAAATAATACAAGTTAAGCATCTGTGAGGCTTTCATATAAAAAAACTCCATAAGCCATAATGAAGTCCAGGTTGTATCTTATGCTCAGATAAAAAGTACTAGTTTATTTTAGAAGAAAACAATTCAATTTAGATGAGAACAGGAATATACGTCCTATTCTGCTGCTCCTAATCGTTAGGATGTCCCAAAACAGTGCTTGGCACTTGAAGATAAGCACCAGAATGCTGCAGCCTTCCTTGGCCCGCTTCCTGAGCTGGGGTCCTGCAGCAAACACCATCTGCACCAAGAGGGTCTCCTGAGGAAGCCACAAACGGGAAGCGACACGGACCACAAGGAAACCCACAAACGCAGGTAGCATCAGGACTGAATCCCCATGATTCACTAGGGAACACAGTCTCTTTGTTAATCAGTTCTGCAAACGAAGCACTGCCGAACTGGGTATTCGCCATGCAAAGAGATGTTCAAACAGCACAGGATCACCTGCTTTCAGGTGTGATTCAAGGCTGGTACCCAAATAGAAGCAGTCTCTGACAGTTCTGACTGCATGGGCTAGAAGCACCAGCTTTTCTGTACAGGTGCGTGCCCCGTTTTATGGTGAGCTAACAGAGCTCTTAATTTCTAACCTTGAACCACAGTCACCCAAGCAGCCCCTTAAAAGCTGCTACTGGGGTGCTGCCTCTTCCCAGCCAAAATGCAATCAGAAAGAGGAATAGATTTACTCTGTCTTTCCCCACTTCATTAGGCTAATCAAACATTACCTACGCAAGCCTGGAGATGAATTTAGGCCAACAAGGAAAGAGGTTTTGCCTGCTTGATTGTTCTACAGATTAGGCTTCCTGCTTTTCGTTTGAGGTATAAGACTGTTTCCCAAAGACCTTTTTTTCTCTACCCCATAACTTCTGGCTTACAAGTTATGTGCTCCCCCCCTTTACAGTGTGCCACATCTTTGAGCATCATAATTCATCCTGTATCCGCCAGACGGATACAAGTCACACCACTGACGGCAGCACCTTCCAGCTCTAATGCTCCTCGTAGCCCAGTGAGGCTCAGTCCTTGCACTGCAGACAGCAATAGGTTCCTGGAGGGAGACCCTGATGACCATTAAAAAGGAAAAAACCAACCAACAAAACCACACAAACCCGAGGGCAATTCAAGTGTCTAGTCCAAAAGAGAAACACAGTGTTCCAAGTTCATCCCAGAACAATGGGTTGAAGGAAGAAAATCACGGTGGCCAAGGGGCACCCATTACAGGAGTCAATTGTTTCCCTCCACCTGGAAGGGAAGGAGAAGATCCATCCAGACTGATTAGCATGCTAATGATCAAAGGAAAGTTTTCTAAACAGGCTTTTATTTTGTAATGATTGCACTTAACGCATTTCAGAGAAACAAACAAAAGTCACCTAGGCAGAGGGATTACCCAAGGACCTGACATTCCCACCAGGATGGTCTATCAATTTCTCCTCTCAATTATGGCTTCTGAAGGAGTCTGAAGCAACGTGTTCATCCTTCATTAGGTAAGAGGAGACACTGTTTGCTTTTTCTTTAACTGAATGCATCTTTAAGGACCATTCCAACCCAAACCATTCTACGATTCTATGATTTCTACAGGTTAATAATGCCCAATGAGCAGGAATTCAAAGTTGGTTGCACCTTTACAGGAGACTCGGGTTTGGTCTCTGCTTGGACTAGGCATCAAAAGGGCAAGGCTGGGGTATTACAGGGGGCAGTGCCATTTCATTAGGTGACACTTGTCCCTCTGAGTCACTAATTAGTGATAGTCCCCTAGGCAACACGCTCAGGCAATTATGTTGGAGGTGCTGTTTTTTCAGATGAGTCATAAAACAGAGGTCTTAACCTTGTAATTAAAGATGCAACGGCACGTTTGGGAAAAAAAGCGCGCCAGGCGTTCACCCTACTATGTCCTGGCTGAAGTCCAGCCCTGGTAATTTGTCTTCTTCCTACGTAACACTGTCCCATAGCACCAATGGGTTTCAGACTTCAAAACAGTCTTGTTGGAGCCTTTTGAAGAGTTGTTACAATCGCCACGGAAGTGGCTACGCACATTAACATCATGAACGGTGTATACCGTGCCCAGGAGGTAAAAGGCAACAGGGTGTTTACACAAGTCGCATCACATGCACGGAGTGATGGCACTGGCTTAAAGGTCAACACATCAGCAGAAGGAGAGATAGGAAGGGTAAATTGGGGGCTACATCATCAGTATCTCAGCATCTAGAGAAAGCAGCATTCACCTGACTTTACTTGAGCAAAGGAGAGAGATTGTGTGCAATTAATATATTTCCCCCTTGTGCATCAGCCCCCTTGTCCCCGTATCTCCTCAATCATTTTAGCACAAGATTCAGCATCAGTTTAGCTGATGTTGATGGGATGCCAGCTAAAGATGAGGCCAGCTAGACTGTGCTTAAGCATGTGCTCAGCAGCAGGCACCGAGGCAGACCTCTCAGCAGGCTCCACGTGTCTCTCTCTTCACAAGGCTGATGGGATTTTCATATCCAAGGTCTCAGCTCTATAGTCATGTTTTGTTGAAGATGGGAGCAATGGTTTTGAGCTGTGCAGAATTGACAGCAAGGCAGAGTCCTCTTGGCTCTACCCAGAGCCTGATACACGCACACCAACCTGCAGTTCCTCCCCCCCATCTCATCACTACTCTTGAAATTAAAAGAGCTCATCCAAGGGGCAATTAGAAAAACACTGCAGCAATCAATGCTCAGTTTAGCTCAGGGAAGCCTGGGCTGAAATAAGAGTGTCTAAATACATTAGAAAACAACATTACAATGCTCTAGGTTTTGCCTGAAGTTGCAGAAGTATTTCCATGAAGCACACATTAGCCCCTGCAGCAGCCTTTGCAAGCTGGAAGAAGAGACCTACAAGTCTGAGGAGCACTTTATCACCACAGGGTAGGCATTCCCCCTCTCCATATCAGCACACTGCTTCTCTCCAATTCAAACCCATGTTGCTAGTTCCTTTCCTCCCAGGTTTTCTTTCAGACACTTTAAAAAAAAAAATCCAAGCAAAGCAATTTCAGCACGACCTAAGGTCAGGCTTTAAAGACAAAGCTGAAAAGCATCACCTCAAGGAGCTAAGAGGCACAACACAACAATTTACTCATGTCTTTAAGTATCTCTCACCAGGAGGTTCACGTCCTCTCTCTCCGTACTGTTTTCTCGTCCAATACCTACAAGGACAACCACTTGCTCTCCCTGCCCAAAAGCAGAACAAGAAGCTGTCTTCCATTGTCTGCCAAAAAGCACGTGGTGTAGCTCTTCTGACCATTTAAGCAGTGTTCTTCATTTTTAAGAGTTAATTTACTCCAGCAAATAAGTTTCTACTGCCATCCCCACCTTATTCCCTTCAGGGTTGTCTATTAGATAAGACTAAATTGGACCAGCATCAAGTGTCACCACTTCAGCTGCTTTTTCAAAAGAAAGCTGCTGACTAGTTTTTCCATCCCTTTATGAGCACTGAATTCAAAAGTAGAAAGTGAAGAGCTTGAAGCACTGAAGTGCTGCAAAATGGAAAACAAAGCCTATTTCTCTAGACTCAGGGATGCAGCCTAAGATTTCAGAAGCAAGCTCTTTGACTTGAAGCAACTGCAGCGACTCCAGGAGCCACCAAGGGTGGGAAGGTACATGAAATTTATCTCCTAACTGGTAGGACAGTCAAGTTTGCTGTAGTTTAAGGTACTTGGTCTTAGGACTAGGACAAATCCGATACATCCTGCTGCGGAGCATCAGACAGGGAGTGGGTATACTTCCCGATTTCTTACATTCTTCCCGTTTTTACATTTACATTTAACAACAAAACCAGACAAAACCCTTTCGTGCCATCCTCCATTATTAAATTCCTGTGGGAAATGTGTCTCAAATCTAATAACCCATGTAAACTCTCTTCTTTCAAGGTTAGTAATAAGTTCGCTTGAGCCTTGCAATATTAGTGGATTACAAATAAAAACACATTCTCTAGATACTTCGGTAATTCAATTACAATGTTCTGCTGCTGGCATCTTCTAAGTAAACAGCCCTCTGCAGCACAAGCCTTATATTGAAGCAAAACAGCTCTCTAACAAGCTTTCTACACATGGTACTACAGACTTCAGCTTTTATGACTTCTCTCCAGTAAATCTCTCTGAGTTCTAGCGTCTTGGTATTTAACTGGAGTTTACTTTCAGACAACATCATTTTGAAGGAGTTACTGGAAAGGTACTTTTTCCTTTTTTTTTTCATTTTTCATCTCTGGGCAACCTGTGTCAGCATCTCACCACCCTGAGAATGAAGAATTTCTTCCTTTTTTTAATCTAAATCAGAGAAGAACTTCTTCACTGTGAGGGTGGTGAGACACTGGAACAGGTTTCCCAGGGAAGCTATGGATGCCCCATCACTGGGTCTGTTCAAGACCAGGTTGGATAGGGCTTGGAGCAACCTGGTCTAGTGGGAGGTGTCCCTGCACAAGGCAGGGCGGTTGGAAGTAGATGATCTTTAAGGCCCCTTCCAACCCAAACCACTCCTTGATTCTATGATTTACAAGCTCTTTAATATTGGCTGCTCCTGGGCTGCATTTAATATTGGCTGTTCCTGAAGCATTTAGTTACTCTGTAAGTACTAATCAGAAAAAATTAGGTGCCTTCACCAGCTTTTACTCAGGATATGCTCCGATATCCCCATTTCCACCACCTTCTTCAACACTGTTTTGCTGGAGCTCCAAGGATATTTCTGAAACTCATCAGCACATGCAATGTCTTGCCTTAAAGTTGATAAAGAAAAACGCTTAAGCCTCTGAGCAAGAAGCTCAGCTGAAAAAGCCTTTCAACTTTCCCAGTTTCATCTCAGGAGGAATTACCCATTCTCAGCATGACAGACTGAGCTTCACAGTTATCTGGAAAGAAGTCTACTTTCAGAAGATGTGTAGGGCTTTAACTTTAAAGCCAGGTTTTGGCCACTTCAAGCTGGCTTCCAGGAGTTTGTCAGTCAATGCTAAAAGCGTCCATCAAAACAGATTCTGGGCCAAGTCCAACTTCAACAAATGCGTTGGCTCATCCAAGGCTTAGATCTGAGGGAAGATGACAATGCAACCCCTATCCAAGGATCCACCAGACCTGGTGTTCCAATACTAAACTCTGAGCTCGCTTCTTATTCTTTGTTCTCTCCACCCCACCGTGAGTTAATATCACAGGACAAAGGTGTCCTCAGCTGCACGAATGATCAGGGAGCTGTATCCAGGTCCATGTAATCTGAGGCACAAAACCAAACAACAAAAAAGGAGGAGAGCCACAAATTACGTGCTTCAGTTACCTAATAACCAAACAATGCTGCTCCCCTCCTCCATCCAAAGTCAGCAGAAAATCAGACAGACTTAAGAGAAAAACCACACACACAAGAAATAATATCCCATGGGAAACCTGCAGGAGAACACTCCCCCCCCCAAATTACGTGAAGCACTGACTGAAAGGAGCCAGTAATTGAGTTAAAAAAACCCAACTCGATCCAGCAAGAGCTCAACAGTGGGAGGATGAAGAAGCCTCAAACTCCTTTCAAAACACAACTACATCACGGCAGAAAAATAGGCAAAGAGCTCAACATGCAGCAAATCTCATCACACTGACAAGCTGATCAGCTCCAAATATGTCAATATGGCAGGATTCTCCCACAGAGCATCGCTTGCGCTCACAAAATATGAGATTCTGGCAATGTTCAGAGAAGAACCAAGCAGCGAGGTCTTCACGTGGAGACATTTGCTGCAAATTATTTACAACCATCCAAGTCAGCAAGAGTAAACAGACAGCAGCATGCGAACAGCTATTTTGCCTTAAATTGCCACTTTTCATTTCTATCTACACCTTAAGCAGCTGATCCCTTTCCCCAGCCCCGGATACTTCAACTGGAAAGCACTGGTGGAAGCACAGCTCACACTAGTGCAGTCAGAGATGAGAAGCATGCTGCTATACCACCGTTCCGGGCAATAACAATCAGCAACCAGGACAAGAGCTCGAGATTTTACTTGCTTTTCTCTACACCTAGAGAGATGTGATCAAAAAGAAGAGAGAAAAACAAACCACACAAATCAGGGTTTCAGAACTGATCACTGCAATTCAAGGAAGTGTAAGATGAGTAAGACACACTTGTTATTTTTTGGCCAGGAAAATGCCTGGTAAATGCGGTGCATGAGCACTGCTGCCTATGGCAAGTCCAAATGTAGACCTTTCACCAGAAAGCACCGATTTCCATCGATAAAGGTAAACGAAAACATAATGGAAAGAACTCAAGGGAGGGTAAAAAGACCTGTCTTAAGTCATTAAATGGGAAAGAGCATTTCCTGCTCTTAGTGGGAGGTGTCCCTGCCCATGGCAGGGAAGTTGGAACTGGATGACCTTTAAGGTTCTTTCCAACCCAGACCGTTCTATGACTCTGATTTATCTCGAAGGGATAAAAGTCAGTATCAACTAAAAGGACTTTCAGTGCAGCTTTACAGCCTCACCCCCCCTGCAAGCACCACAGTGTGCATTCTCAGTGCAGACACACATCCATCCACGTTCCATCCTAAGCAGAGGCTGAAGGGAATAAACTCTTTCTTCAGAAGACTCCCAGAGCCCTATCCCTCCTCAGCTTACCCTTTATCCATATCAGTGGCACAGCTGAGGGGAAGGACTAAGCACAGCCTCAGGACAAGCTACCCAGCGCCACAAAGGACCGGCCACGTTTCTCCTCCCCTCGATTATAGCCACATGTCCATCACAAACATCTAAATATCTTCCTAATACTCTTCAGTAGTGGCCTAGAATGTAGTAAAGTGTTAGCAAGGTACCCATCATTACAGTGGAAGCTTAAGGGCAGACTCCCTTCTGTCTACATTCCCTTTCTGCATTTCAGCCCCTCACTTTTCTTCTCGGCTTCTCCTCCTTCTCATTAAGCTGTCAAGCCTTTGACAACTAGGAGGAGTGACTGACACACCAGAAGGCTGTGCTGCCCTCTGCAAGATCTAGAGAGGCTGGAGAGTTGGGCTGAGAAAAACTTCATGGAATCCAACAAGGGCACCTAGGGAGGAATAACCCTTGTCTCTACTAGAAGTATCCCTAGAGGATTTTCACCACCTCTTCACTTCCCGCAAGAGTTTAATTTCCCTAAAATTCCCATTTTCAGGACTAAGAGGCCTGAGTTATGAGAACTAAGCATCTCTAAGACCCCTTGGAAGTTTCCCATTTCTCCAGTTTTTGAAGACATGACACCAGCCCTCTGACATTTCCCAGACTATCCCATAGTCACTCGGACATAAAGCTTTGCTCCATGGGTCTATCTAAACAGTGTCTCGATCACAGTGTCACCACCATGGCACATCAGTCCCAATTTGGGCAGAAAACACAACTTCATAGCTTCACAGTTCAGCAGGCACTAATCTACGGAACCGGGGATTATATGCAAGGAGTTGGATATTCTTCTGATGAAGGAAAATGGTCTGAGGAGGCCTTAATTCATGCCACCATCACTCTGGTAAACGAAACCCCAGAACTCATTTTCACAGTCACTGCCTGTGAAAATAGAAAGCATCCTCCTGAAAGGATAAAAAGCAGGAAGCATCCTCCTGCCTGCTCACTCCCAAATACCCACCCACCCACACACGAGCTCAGGGATCAGATGTGCCTGCTTCCAACGCCTGTTCCTCATGACACTGAACAATTCCCCTCTTCATCCCCTTTCCCAGAACACCCATCCCAATAAAACCATCTCGTAGAAGATCTTTGGCTGCAGCATTGATAGCTACCAGAGACTTCCCCTCGAAAAAAAACCCACCCCATACACACTAAACATTGATGTCAGTGGGGCTTGGATTTACCAGCAGCACCAGGCTGTCCAAATTGACTCCTCACAATTTAGCCCATCCGAGCAATTAATATCCAAGGGTGCCTCCCAGAGGTGAGCTGCAAGAGGAAGCCACCCTGGAAATCAAGAGCCCTGCAGCTGCTTCACTAACAGGATTGCTTTTCCTCCTCCTCTGCCAGAGTTTCTCTGACAGCATTTTGCAGGTGAGCAGGACAAGCCAAGAAGCAGGGGAATGATGACACGTTGGGATTTGGCTGGTGGACAGAGAATTTGGGCTTATTTGTCTTGCCCCCCCCTCCCAGGTTGAAGGAGGAGGTTTCATTTTCTTGGGCCCTCTCAAAAAGTGATTTAAGACTTGCAAGGATTTCTTGAATAAGTGCTATGTGGAGAGAGAGCGACAGCAAATACCTCCAGAGATCCCACAAGCTGGCAAAGGCCCAAGAACAGGCCAGTTGAGGCTCTTCAGTAGACTTTTCCTGAAACATTTAAATAATTCAGCAAGCGTTAACTCTTACTGACAGCTTTTCAGACAGCTCTTTCACTTGCCGGGCCTTCTCAGAAAACCGTCATAACTCTTGATCAAAAAATTAAAATACTGCAATGGCCCCAGATCTTGGTCAGGGTTAAACGGGGATTGAAAAAGGTGCCCCAGATATTTTTCTTTGCTGAAATGCCTCCCTTGTACAAGCAGGTCTTCCAGAGGCCACCACCTGCCACTTACCTTCAGCGATGCTGTGTAAAGCATGCCAAAATGGATAAGAGACAAGTCTATCAACATTTCACTTGCTTGGGGCTATTCAGAGGACTGGAGCTGTTCCCTGCAACGATTCAACTCTGTTAAATATTGTAAAAATTAAGCATCAACAAGATGTAAATTAGTAAGCTGTAAGACCTCTTCTTTGGGGTTAGGTGGAACAGATGCTCCAGCACCACCAGTTTCACACACCAGCATCCCCTTGGGGTATCAGGATTATGTTTGGGAACAAAGTGCATTTCTATAAAGTTTTTAATCCTTTATCTTATTGCCACCAGAAATGAGAACAGCTGCTCAAGAAGTAGCAGTGGCTGAGCCAAGCTTTTGTAGCAAAGTTATTCCTGCACCCCTTTCCCACTAGGACACACATCCCCCCGCAAAGGCATCTGGAAGGAACAGGAACTTCACACAAACCCAGAAGTTCAGTCCAAACCAAGATCTATGCTGAAAACATAGAAAGACACAGAAGGAGAGCAGCAAACCCAGGCACCTGACCACCAAACAAATTTTCAGTTTTGGATCCAGGCAAGACACAGAAAGAAAAACCTCCCCCTGCCATTAAACGCGGACACCTAAATTGCAGTCCAGCAGCCCTCCACAGCCTCAACCACCCTCATCGCCCCAAAACACAGATTTCAAACCATGATAGGCTTGACAGGACAACACAAATCATCACCCCATAGAACTTCTACATCTAGGAGCCACAAAACAGCTGCAGCACCAGATCCAATCTTGCTGACCACTATCAACCCAAAATAAAAGTGTTTTGGGTTAGGTGACAAAATAACTACAGACTGATAATTCCTGATAGAATGTTATTCGTGAGGACATTGTTTATGGTTCATCTACATGGCTTCCATGGCTACAGCACCAGGGATGATGCTTGTTAGCATTTGAGAGACAGATTACATACATGCATTTTGCTTTCACTCAGCACAGTACTTTCCTCACGTGAAACATCAGGATGTAAAGCCTAGCAGGCAGGCTGCTAGAATGTTTTAGCATAAATTAAGAGAGAAAAAAAAACAACAGAAGAGGTAAAAATCTCTCATGCTTGTCTTCCCATGTATATCTCAAAACTACACTCAAACCCAGAAAGACAATGCTCTGGCTCATGTAAATTGAATTCAAAAGGTATTCTCCATCCTTAAAACACAATAGCAGAGACACTCGGCACAGGCAAGAGATATCATCGCTGAGCAGCAAAGCTCACTGAAAATAAATACATCAAGTACTGCTTTACTTTAGTGAATTAAATAATTAAAGAGCTGGCAGAGCTGCTTTTCTAAATTTCCTGTCCAAACACATTGCCCAGCAACAGCAGTGCTTCACTTTAGGTTTGGTTTTGTTGTTTTTTTTTCTTTTAAGACCACAACTTACCTGCACTACTTCTTTAATAGAGATGCTGTTCAAGAGGCTTCGCTCCCCTCCTGGTTGCTCCCCACCTAGCTCTGGAGACACCACACTTGTTCTCAAATGCCACTTGCTCAGGTGGCCGAGGCAGCAATGGCTCGTGTTTTTGCCACAGCTCCAATATCAATCCATCCAGAGCATCTTTCTCCCTCACTTCCAATTGGCGAGCGGCAGATGGGTGGAGTGAGAGTGCGACCCATTAGCTCCCAGAGGGGCACCTCCAACCCGGCTCTCCCAACTGGAGCAGCGATGCCGACGCGCCGCTAACTTCATGTCTGCGAAGCAGAAGCACCGCTCCGCATGCCACCATAACACCCAGATCCCCAAGCCTCTCGGAGCTATTCGGTAAGCAAGGAAGGCAAATAGAATCGTTAAAGTGCCCCTGCGCTTCGGAGCCTGCGAGTTTTGCTGGATGCTGTTTGGAGAAAGCCTCTGTGCCTCCTTAAAATTAAAATAAATAAATAAATAGCTCTGTAGCAGCCAGGCTCAACTGAAGTGAGAAGATACTGTACCTTACAGACAGAAGTACAGGGAAAACAAGAAGATGCAAAGATGCAGGAAGAAGAGAGGGAGTGGTGTTTTTTCCATGCTGCCCAGCATGGCAGTGGAGCTACCGGGCAGCAGCAGCAGCACAAGGGTTAACGCAGGCATTCAATGAGGAGCCTGCAGAAGGGAAGGAGAAACAGGGCAAGAAGACCCCGTGCTAACAGCAAGTTGCAGAAAAAACGAGTCGAAGAGACCTCATCTCATCTGAGGAGGCTTGTATCCGAGCCTGCCAGCCAAGCACTCCACTGGGCAGTGCCTAAAAGCTTCGGAGGGAAGATGCTACATTCCCCCCACTCCCAAGCTGCTTCACTCTCCTTACAATTCAAGATTTTCATAACAATAAGCCAAGTATCTCCCAGCTGGATATTTAATGCCCAGTGGAATTGTTTGGGTTTTTTTTTTATTTTGGCCAGTATAGACAAAAAAACGGAAAAAAACCCCTCTAACTCCCTAAAGCAACATCAAGTCACCCTCAGAAAAGACAGAACCCTAAAAAAAAAATTTAAAAAAGGACAGAAATAAGCACAGACTTATCCAGAGCTAGGTCCCTCCCCTACAGCAACTCTGACAATTGCTGTGACTTCAGTGAAAATTTCCCAGTGACTGCATTTACCAGGAGGCAGCGAACATTTCCCAGCATGGAGCGAAGAGAGGTAGGGTAGCGCTCAGGGAGAGGCATCACTTGGAGCCCAGGGATTCAGTCAGATCCACATACCCCCCGTCCTCAGTCTCTTCTGCTACAGGGCTTGTTTCCGCTGCACGAAACCACAGGCAATGCATGTTTTTAAACACCTCCTACGCGTTTTTCTCTGCCGAGACTGCTCATCCAGCCTCCTCCATTTTTATTTTTTTTTAATTTTTTTTTTTTTCATGCCACCTGACCAGCTTTTCCAGGTACAGCACATCGTATTCAGACTGTTAACGATATGTAAAGGAAGTATTCGAGAGTGGAAGAGACCTGTGGAGGTCACTAGCCCCACTCCTTGCTCCAGGCAGGACCACCTTAACCAGGCTGCTCAGGATCTCATCAAGCCTGATATCTTCCCCAGAAAAAGTTTTACAGCCCGGCAAGACTCCTGCCCTGGGGATCAGTGTTCACAAAAGAGGTCAGCTCCTAAAGCAGCAGGACTTACTGAATTTCCCCTTATAGATTCTTCGCAGTAAAGTGACGTGTAAAATTTTGAACCAAGTTGAGACTTTTAAGGTTCTTCCTTGTAGCAAGACTAATCTGCAATAGAGGATCAAAATACCTTCCCTTATCCCTACACTTGATACCTTTAATAACAGTTTAAAAGACAGAACTAATGGCATCACAATCCTAAAGGTCAAGTGAGCTTGTCTAGCCTCCTGCAGGTATTTCAGGTTTCAGACACTGCCGGATTCATTTCAGCAAGTGAACAAGCCTATGAAACAAAAGACTGGCCAAGATCAGTTTCTATTTTTATTTCTTTTCCACGCTGAGGTTGTTTATCAGCCCTCCCTGATCAGTCTACCCAGGCATGAGGGTGTAGCAAGGACCAGAGCTGCTCCTTGGTGGAGATGACAGCGGTCAAGCGAGCACCACCAGAAGCGGTCCGAGAGAAGGACACATCAACACAACCGCACCAATGCATCAATCAAGTCCTACCTTGGCTGTCTCCCTTGTCACCCACCATCTGCAAAGCTCCTCCAAATCTCAGTGGGCTCCTCTGCTACCCCAACACACCATCCTTCTCCAGTCCCCAACCCTTTCAACCCTGGTCACGCACCATCCACTGGCCTGGTCCACCTCTGCGTCACCAAACGTTGCGGCCATGGGGCCAAATCCTGCGAAGAGCCAGTGCTTGCCCCGAACTGGCCGTAGGGCGAGCGGAGAAAGGTAAGCCGGGGGTAGCAAAAAGAAGCCGGCTCCATCAGGACGGAGAAGAGAGGAGAGCCAGGTACGAAGCAAACCTCGTCTCCCTTCACCTCCTTCAGCGGATACTGTTGGGACATGCAGTCTCAGAGCCTTCTTCCCCAAGAAGTTCCTTTTTGGAGAGGAATTAGTGAAGGGAAAAAACAAACAAAAAAAAGAGCTGCTCAAGCAGCCCCGCTGCTGCTGTCACAGCTCAACAGAGTACACTGGAAAGGCTGCGTCTCCAGCCTGTATTTAAACGCTCCTCTCAGAAAGCAGAGATGCAGCACAGGAAGAGACGAATTCCAGCTCTGCGTCGCGCTGATAAGCCAGGTTTATAATATTCAAGAAGTATTGGCATTACTACAATTCCTTCCCCCCACCCTCCCACCTCCAATGAATATCTTGTGCAGGAGCTTGTTGTGCACAATAAGCAAAAAAAAAAAAAGCCCAATCCCTAAAAAAAAAATAAATTAAAATCAGCCTGTTCCGGTGGGAACAGCCAACACGTTGAATAAAACAAACACGTGCGTGTTAAACCCTGGGGACGCAATTAGGCTCAGAGCAGGGGGAAGAGGCATTTAACTCTTCTTGCCCGCTGCTATCTCCTTCTCCAGGAAAGGATGAATAAACCTGATGCCATGCCCCACAGTGTGTTTTTTTTCCCCCCCAGTGGGGTAAGCCCAAGGGGTAGCTCCCACAGCTACAAGATGCCTGCACCTGCCCCAACATGAAGACAGGAGCAAGGTCATCTCATCCTCAGATCATTTCATCCTCCTAGTTGTCCACTCCTTATCAGCCCCCATGAGTCAGCGAGCACCCAGCAACAACTCACTCCATCATCTTCACTGGTCAAAACCCCTCCGTGGCATCTGGAGACAAAAGTTGCCCAGCTCCAACAAGCAGCCAGCTGAGATCTTCTCTCCACCAGCTTCAAATCTGATTTCTTAAACCCCATTCCCCAGGGTCCATCCATCCCACCACGGTATCGCTGCAGGGATGCCCTCAGGGTACCCAAAGCCCCACAAGCCCTTCTGCTGCTGTTTGCATCAGATCCTTCAAACCTCAAGAGCCTAAACACACCCATGGGGAAGAAAGTTCCTACCCGACACAAATATAAAAGTCAGTGTTACCCAGTCCAGTGGCTTATATCAGATTTTCACGCTTTTCTCCCCATCTCCTCACAGTTTCTCAGCAGGGCATTTATGAGGAATGAAACTGGACTCTTCCTTCTGTGCCCTACCCAAATCACAGTGCCCACTGGTCCAGAGCTTGCAGACCCTCCTTCAATATCAGACGAGAGATTGAAGCACTTCATACTGCTTTTTGTGGTGTTATTTTTTCCATTGCAAGTCATAGCCAGGGATGAATTTAGAAAGAGGGAATAGAAAAACCCATGGACTTACAAGTGACAGCTAAGTGCTTTGATATCAAAGCCAGCACTGACAGATGCAGAAGCCTGCAGTGCTCTGCTCTGGGCCAGCATGTCACTGGACTCCGCTGAAAGGCTTTACAGGGAGCTTATCTATATCATATTTAGAAAGTTATATTAAAAAAAAAAAAGAGTCCCAGCATAAACTCCCGAAGGAGCTGTTTTGCAGACTCCACAATCACAAAATGCTGCGCAGGCTCAGAAATTCTGATGAACTTCGAGGAATAGCTTCAGCATTTCCAGTTTTTTAACCTTAGTGGGCTGCATTCTTTGCAGTAGACTCCTCACCACCCCACCACCCCTCATGCCACACCTCAGCTGCTGCTAGCAGCAAAGGTAGCTTGGATTTCACATCTGTTAGGGATCTACTGGTATGCTGCTCGACGGGAATATGCATATTCAAAGGGTAGATGGCAGTTTCATGATGAGGAGTCATTAAAGCATCCCAGAGAGTTGTTTACTCCCGGAGAAATCCCACATAAGGAAGTAGGACGTTTCCAGAAGCGGTTTTGCATTAGGAAGATGCGGCTGAAGTGCCACCCAGACTACAGCAAGTAGAAAGCTTTTGGGTAGCAATTGCTGTGGCTTCCCAGAGACACCTAAATCACAGCACAGGATTATAGTTACTCATTAAAACAAAAGAAAAAATCCCAAACCAACAGCTTTGCCTCCCAGGTAATGTGATTTAGCATCTGTCTTTCTGCACAAAGAACATGTGCAGAGCATCACCACATTTGGAGACATTCAAAACCCACCTGGATCTGTTCCTCTGTGACCTACTCCAGGTGATCCTGCTCTGGCAGGGGGGTTGGACTAGATTATCTTTTGAGGTCCCGTCCAATCCCTAACATTTTGTGATTTCTCCAAGGACAAGAGTTGATGTTTTAGTTATATACAAGCAAATCAGCCAGCACTGGGCTCGGTTTACTACAGACCAAAAACCGCAACTTTGCGCCTCATCTCAAGCCCCCTTCTGCAAGAAACACCAAACACTTTTCACCAACGCTTAACACAGAAAAGCTTCCATTTTGGATCCTTTTGCTTTTCAAAGCAGGACACCTTTGTTTCCGCATTGCCTCAACGTGAAAATAAAGCTTGCTTTAACAACTGTTTACAGCCTTAAATTATTTACTACAGCTTTAGTAGGAGTCAAAGCACGAGTTTACACGCAGCTCTCTCATGCCACGGGGGCAGTTGAGCGAGCACTCCATCGAAAAGCCCAACTCGTATTTCTAGCTACGCTCATTTAAATGAGCCGAAGCACTCAAACTGCCAGGGAACAACCCAAGAGCTGGAGAGGAACTTCTTCTGTGGTACAGAATTCTTACAGAGCGGCAACTGTATAAAAGCCACAGATATTTCAAAACTGGAGGGCTCTGGCTGAGATAGATCAGCCAACGCCAGGAAATGGCGACACGCGGCTCGCAGGGGTGGTAGTGATGACTGAGGTCGCAGTGTAGACAGGACTAAATCATTGTATCACTACTTCCTTCCAACCTTCCAAAGAAAACTGACCACATATCAACTCCAACAGCAACCAAGGTGAGAAGGTTGAAATGCTGCTGGGTTTCTCTAGCCCTGGGTCAAGTAGCTTATCACATGCTGAGGGGCACTAACTCTGCAAAGGAGGGATAAGGCTAAGGTCACAACTAGAGGAAACCCACACGAGAAGTCCTGCAAGCATTGCACAATCTTGTGAAAAAAATGTTACATGTTCCCCATAGATTATTCACATGCATGTTGCTGATGGACAGCCTGTCCATGCCATCGGGTCTCAAGAGGGAGAAAGAAAGTTTTGGACATAAAAACAGCATTGCAGAAGAAAGTTTTGAGGAAGAACGCTGGTGTGGCCAGCAGGTTGAGAGAGAGAATTCTGCCCCTCTGTTCTGAGGAGGCCCCCCCTGCAGCCCTGGGTCCAGCTCTGGAGTCCTCAGCACAGGAGAGACAGGGACCTGCTGGAGCGGGGCCAGAGGAGCCCCAGCAATGCTGGGAGGGCTGGAACCCTCTGCTGAGAGGCCAGGCTGGGAGAGTTGGGCTTGTTCAGCCTGCAGAAGAGAAGACTCCGCAAAGACCTTCTGGGGGCCTTTCAGGACCTTCTGGGGGCCTTTCAGGACCTTCTGGGGGCCCATCAGAAAGATGAAGACAGACTTTTGAGCAGGGCCTGTTGGGACAGGACAAGGGATGACGGTTTGAAACTGAAAGAAGGAGATTTCGACTGGAGAGAAGGAAGAAATTGTTGACACTGAGGGTGATGAGACAGTCCCACGTTGCCCCCAGAGGTGGTCGCTGCCCCATCACTGGAACCATTCCAGGGGAGGTTGGCTGGGGCTCTGAGCAACCTGCTGTAGTTGCAGATGTCCCGGCTCCCTGCAGGGGGTTTAAACTAGACAGCCTTTAAAGATCCCTTTCAACCCAAACCATTCTGTAATTCTATGATTCTAAGAGGAAGAATGATAGTCCTGGATGTGAAAAACAACAGTACAGAAGAAAGCTTTGAGGAACAACAGCAGATGTGAAACAAACTTTTTCAATAACCTGGCAAGGTGGGGGAGTAAAGGCACAACGTTCCCTGAAGAAAGTTTGAGGACTAGCCTCCTGCTGGCTGCTCTGTAGGCAGCAAAGCTGTTGTGCCACCTACAGCTGCTTTAACTCCAGAACAAAACAAAACACTACAAAAAAAAACCACAAAACCCCAACTTTCCTACATCGATCCCAAGTCCCTGTCACGTAGTTCAGTGTCACACCAGTGCTAATGCAGCCATGCTGATAGAGGAAGTGCTTCCTCTGGCAAGACTAGGGAGGCACTTTAAAAATTACTTTTAAAAGTTCAGTGTAAACCACAAAGTGCATTTCCAAGCGCGTTTGCGCCCATCCCTCTCTGTGCCTTTCACCCAAATGCATTGCTGGGGTTTTTGCCCATGCATGCACTGCCCAGGCTCCTTGATACAAATTCATCTCGAACCATACAGCTTCACTGTTTCACGGTATTTTTTTTTTGGCTTTGTTCGGGGTTTTTTTCCGTTTGTTTTGTTTTGTTTTTTATTTATTTATTGTAGCTTTTGCACCATTACCATGATGAAGTCAGGCAACCACATCTGCAGGCAACACGGCAGAGCGGAGCAGAGCAGCACACCCTGCCTTCCTCCCCTGCTTAGGTATAAACAGGTAGCAAAAAAAAGGGGGGAAACACCCCCAAAATAAACAAGCCACAAACTTTCCATCGCTCCTTTATCCCTCGATTGCTTCTTTCACGTTCCCTGTGCTGGGAGATCTCCAAAGAGCCCAAGATTTGGGCACCACCACCTTGCAAACCACCACGGACTCCTGAACAAAATAATTCTTGAGCAAGGATACAAAGGGAAGAATTCCCAGATTTCTATCCCCTCTCCCCAGCACTTTACTAACAAGCAAAAGCAGGATACACTCCCTTACAGCACACTCTCCTCATCTCATCCCAGTGCTAGCCCCGACCCCTCCCCGTTGCTGCAAAAAGCAATGCGGGGCGGGGGGGGACGGGACAACGGCGACGCACACACACACACACACACGAAACAGACGGACCAAGGGGGCACCGGTCCGGCAAAACTCACGACACTTGTGTCACCCCCCCCTCCCGGACCTCCTGCCAGCTCTCACCGCATGGCTGGAGGTGAAACACCCGTCTCGCTGCCATGGCTGCCTCGGGTTCTCCTCTCATCCCGTCTTCACCATCTCGACACTTTTCGGGTTCCCTGGAGG
>VWZK01020224.1:0-10695 GCA_013396935.1 Baryphthengus martii
TTTTCTTTTTCTTTTTCTTTTCAAAATGGGGATTTGTAACCATTATAATTTCATTAGCAAATAAATAATCAGAATTTGTGTTATGCATAGGATTACTCTTCAGGAAAAAAAGCAACCAAGCAAATATCTGACCAAACACAGAAGACTAGAGCTACACTGGTAAAATAAACAGTTAGTAATATTAGCAGGCACTAGAATTCCTTTTTCTCTACTATTAAATCACTAAACTGGCTCCTGGACATCTAGAACTTTCCCCCAAAATTTCTGGACCTGGCTTAGAAGGTGGAACTTGTCCTGGATTCTTCCTATGGGAATTTTGATTGTGGTCACCCTGTTTCAAAGAGTCAGAGGATTAAATCTTTTCAGTGTAAGGTTTTCTATGCTAACTGGCCTCAGTGTGTGAAAATTATCTGGAGTGTATCAAAGTATCGGCGGTACCAAAGATTATTTAGGAAGCTTTATGTGCTGTCATAATTGGCAATATCCAGTTTGCATGTATTACGGTGTTAGACAACTTTTCATTCTGTAGTTCTCTTAACTCTCTGCATATGTTCATTAAAACAGGAAGAAATGTAGCTATGCCTAGGCCTGGTAAATGGTCCTTGTCTAGTGATATTTAGAATTAGTCTCAGTAGCCAAAGGCAGCAAGGGTTAAAGTTTGATTTCAACTCAATTTTACTGCATTACCATAGTTTTTCTTCCCTCTAACATAATTGCTCTCTGTCCACACAGGGAAAGAAAATCAGTTTTGACCTGCAAGCTGTTTCAAACTCCAGCACAGGCTTCCTCTCTGATTTTGGACAAATTACCTAATCCTGTACAACAGTTCCTCCTTATCTACAAAAAACCAGTAGTGAGCAGAGGCAGTCAAGTCTGCTTTTACGGATTTCTATCTTGTGAGGGTAATTAGGAAATGCACAGACAGACCTAGATAAAGTTGGAATTTTAATACACATCGGTAGAAGTTTCACAGGAGCTGGGTTTCCTGAGGAAACCAATCTGAAGAAGCCAATATAAAGGAAGAGAGGTGGTAATATCTTACTTATGATGGTGTAATTGCAAAGGTTACATTGAGGATGCATATTTCAGTACCTCAAATATATTCTCACCATTGCAGGAGCTATGTTGCTGTGGAGAGGTATAGGGTTTCCATTGATCCTGTATTTACCAGTCCCATAAGAATGTGTGGATACTCCAGGGAATTTCAGATAACAGTATCTATAAACTTTTAAGCAATTAAATAGAGTTCTCCATGATGAGTTGATCATGACAGTCGTGTGTCCCTCCTATGTCCTTATTTTTACAGAGATAACGTTTAAGCCCTGAGTAACGTAATTTTCTACTCTTGTAAAAGTCTGTTCATGATCAGTATTTTACCTTTGAATACTCAATATTGTATCCAGTGACTACTTGTAGCTTTCTAAATTAATTGGTTTTAGCTTTAAGAGTTCTTTTGGAGAAAGAAACTCCATGATCTAATTGTACAACTTTTCACTGTTTTTGAATTTGCCAGCTTGATTTTTAATCCCCTTTTTGTATTGAATGACTAAAGTTGAAGTTCTTTATACACTCTTTCTAGGCAATTGGCTGTTTTACAGTTGCACTTATTGTCCTACTCTGTGGGTATATACCCAAAACCAGAGAAATACTTAACATTACACACACACATACACACGTATATTTCCTAAGATGATATATAAAATAATGTATTTTTGTATACAGATGTATATATGCCATGTATGGATGGTAGAGGCACAGATGTGACCCTTAACATGTGTTCTATATGTCAGTGTAGTATATGTAATTGCAAAAGTTAGATTCAAAATCTAGTTCAACAGATTAATTTACAGTGGCTTGACTAATAGCACTATTGCATGGACTGAAAATGTAATGAAAATCCTCAGCAAGAAGTTAATGAAAACTAGAGCTTCTTTGAACAATGTGGAGGACGCTATAGCTGTCCCAGTGAGATCCACCTGCTTATATCATATAATAAAATAAAAGTTGGAAGTTCTCATTAATGGTCTGAAAGAAGGCTATTGTAAATAGCATGCTATAATTGCATTTGCAAAATATGTTCAATTTATATCTCTTTGAAATGAAGACACTTGATTAAAAACCGAGAGGGACAATAAAAGGCCATCTTAAGTGAGACCATACCAGGAATGAAGAAGTCACCTTAGGGGAAAGAAATAATACAGAGGGACATACAGAGAATTCACTGGCAAGAAATGTGAAATAAAATTCAACCTGAAAAACTCAAGGTAAAGTACTCAGAAAAAAACCAATCCTTGTATGAAGATTGTGTGGAATGTGAGACTAAGAAGGCAAAATTACATGAGATAAAAGCGATCTGCAAAATAGTCATAAGGTGCTTATATTCAGACATAGAAAATTAAATATTTTTCAGAGATAATATTACAGCTGCAGACCTGCTAACTCATTTCTCTGTATTATTCACCAAAACAAACCATACATATGGTTCATAAAGTCATATGGTTCAGGTACATAAGTCCCGATCAAACACCTAGTGAATTCAGCGGCAGTTTTTATGGGCTTGGCAAGTCTGGGATTCTGCCTACACTCTGTTTGGTTTGGATGGTTGAATGAGAGAAGAAACCTGAAACTTTTCCAGTGTAGTTAGTAAAGAGTAAGGCTAAGACATAATTAAGAGGCTGGGAAGAACTAACTTATAAGGACAGATCTGAAAAACTCATCTCCATGTAGCTCAGCTAAGAAAAGAAATGTGAAGATTGCCTATAGTCATTTGAAGAGTTTAAATGCCAAGGAGGGTGAAGAATTATTTAGGGCGTGGACATCGCCATGAGCAATGGAATTAAATTAACTCAAGGAACATATAGGCTGACTATCAGAAGGGAAAAAAAGAGTCCTAAAGTAACTTTTAAACATTCTGTCACTGGTGGAAGCTCCATTAATAGGGTCATTTAAAACTGAAAAAAAAAAAAAGAAAAAGGAAAAAATCCTGTTGGGGATAATTCTTCAATAACCGGGTTATGGGACAATGTGATGTAGAGACTTTAAAGACAGAGGAGATCATAATAATCGATTTATTATGCAGAAGGTCAGATGAAAGATTTATAATGGTCCCTTCTGGCCTCATACACTATGTGTCTATGAAAGCAGAGATGGACCAGAACTTCAGGAGAGGTCTCAAAATCGTTACGAAGGTAAAACTCCCATTAAGCCTGAGACAGACTGCTATTTTTATGTGGAATGGGAAGGGAGCATCCCAGAAACATTCATCTTTTCCTCCACACTCTGTGTACTCACAGCCACATTTTGGTCTTTTGACTAAATGACTAGATTCTGCCACTGAATTGGTTATAGATAGCACAACATTTTTATATTAAGAATTGGAACCTCCGTACCAGCGAGTGAATCCAAGGGATTTCATCCTGAGTGACCTGACTTGTATAAACCGAAGTTGAGCGTGTTCTTTGTTTTCCTAAGTTCATGATTGCATTGACTTAACTTTAGCCTACAGAGCTGCCCTCCTACCCTGCACAGTCAATCACAACAAACAGAACAGGAGCCCCGAAGCTGGGAATATTGGACGCAGGAAAGAAAATACTATAAATTGTAAATCAAAGATGATGTCTAGTTTATGAGAATTTTGCCTGAAGATATATTTTTTATTCCCAAATGCCTCTTTGCTAAAGCATTTATTACTGATCCTAATTCCTCTTGCAAATTTAGTTAATACTCATAGATATCTTTTGCATACAGAGTAGCACACATGCAGTTACACTAATGTGTCTCTCTTGCTAGTGTAGGCCTGAATAGAGCAGACTGCAAAGTGGTTGGGCAGATAGCTGAGAGGAGTATTCATCTTACAATCAAAACGTTGCTACTTGTAGAAACAATGTTGCATTTAGTTAAATTTCTAGTCTCCTAATTAGAAATGTCGTGAATGTAGCATAGTCATATAGGAATCTTCCAATGTCGTAGATCTAGCTGTGAAGTGGAAAAGTGCCCTGTTAATGTCCATGGGATATTGTATATGTAAGAATAAGGCATTGACATGACTTCATTTTCTAGTTTTAGCTAATGTCTTAACACGAAGGGCGTTTCTGCTACCACCACCAGATTAAATGAATTGTTTCCTCCATAAGCAGCCTTGCACATTTTTTTTCTAGCGTTCCTTTTTGTTTAGTAAAGATACTTCACATTTTCAGAATTCACAGAGCTGCTATCTACACGAGGGAATAGCCCAATAGGAAAAACAGCTGAGTGATGAGGGGTTCAAGATTTGTGCATTTAGTTCCAGCTCTGAGCAACCTCCTCTTACCTCAACTGCCCTGTGCAGAACCTCTTCATTTGGCAAACCAGAGCAATACCGGGATGGAAGACAAAGAAAGATATGAGAATCTGATACAATCCCCAAATCTGCGTTCAGGAGCATGTTATATCACAGCTCAGGAAGGCATTACCTCTAGATCAGTTCAGGTAACTTCACCTGGGATAAGTTTTTCATCCTGACAACATCATCAAAACAAAAAAGGTGCTGACAATGTGCAAGAATTATTCCAAGAAGAACAAAAAGATCAAAGCTGGGAAGAGCTGAATTATTAGGAATGATTACAAGGGTAGAATAAATATAACTTTGTTCATAGATGTTTAACAGAAGCATAAGAACAGTATGCAAATATTTGAAGAGTGTAAATGTCAGGGCTTGAACAGTGAGTGTTTAGGAACTGACAAGAAGCTTTCTTGAGATGCACGAGGACAACAAGTGAAGCTGAAGAATAGCCGGAAAAGTAGACAACTGTGGAATAATTCCCAGTCAGAAGCGGTGAATGCTCCAGTTCATGGGAATTTTGTACCTCAGGAAGTTTAAAGTTCAGGTTACACAAGTTACCCATGTTGTGTAAGTAGATGGGAATAGTATCTCGTTTGGAGGAAAAAAGCTGATTAAATAAAAATCGTTGACAACCACTTCCCTGGAAGAAAACGCTGCTTGTAGTCTCTACATGGCTATGCACAGTGGTTGTACTTAGTGCTTTGGCAAAAGAAAAGTTTCAATGAACCGATGTTCCTCTTGCCGATTTATGTGATTTCCAGAATTTTGACTCAGTTATGACACTATTATCTTGGTTCGATTAACTCATGTGAAGTGTATTATTGTTCAGAGTCTGTGGGCTGAGAGAGAACGGAAATATTACCACCCAGACATCTTGTTTTAACAGGGTTAAAGATAAAAGAAATCTTTTTGAGATGCTATCTGACTCTGGAAATGTATCAAATTTGTGTGCACAAACTGAAAGTGGATTATTTAGCCAGTGGGTAATGTTGTGAGAGTCTCCACCCTACTCATTAAATCTCTAGGCTTGAAGTCCTCCAGGAGAAGCAGTTGATGTTCACTTGGGCTTGTGCTTAGTGTGATGTGTCTCAAACACTTAGGTGTGTCCTGTGAGGGCAGGACACAAAATAGACTCATTGGAGGAGGAGGAGGAAGTGGAAACAAAGCTTAAATTGGCTTCCAGTACTAAAACAGTTTAATGTCTCAATCTGAGAATGATCTTTGGTGATGAGGGAAGGGATGTGCATATCACAGCTAGCTTCAGTGGAAAGCATGGTACAAAATATCTTCATAAATTTGCATGTATCAGGAACGCTGCTTTCTTGATTTCGTCTTAAAGAATCCAGTGATGAACATTGACAGCACATAATTGCTAGAACTTTCTGTGGTGATTAAGACTCTGAAAAAGTTCAGTTTGGTGTAAAGAGAACCAATTTATGGATACGTATATAAGTCAGTAATTATTTCAGTGGTTGTATATTTTAATTAGATATTTTCAAAGCCACAAAAAAAAAAAATGTAGCTTTGGAGAGGCAATTTGATTTCTAGCTTTAAAATAAGGAAAAAAAAAAAAAAAAAGGGGGGGAGAAGTATTCTATCAAACAAATGTTAACTAATCAGGAAGACTGGAATGAAATGTTCCTGTCTGGGTCAAAATAAGTATTTTAAAAAATTAATATATTTCTTGTTTCTTCTAAAAAAAAATAATAACAAAGGAAAAAAAAATAATTTAGGGGATAATACCAAGTCTTAAGAAAAATTACCTGAAGTGCATCCAGACTGGAATCTATTCTGACATTCTGTGGGTGAGGGTGATTTAGTTCATGTACTGTAGAACTTGATCAGAGAAAACAAGAAATGAAATAACAGATTTTATGAAATGTTACAGCCAGAAGAGACAAGACATCGTGCCAAGTTCTTCACCAACCTGTCCATTATACAGGCTGCAGATTTTCTCTCAGGAGTTTCTGCTGCATAAAAGATGAAGACCATCCTTTTGTATTGGTCATGCTCTCTGTAGCACTGTGGGATGAAGATATATTGTGAAGCAGTAAGAGGTACTATAGAGCTAGAAAGAGTAGCTGAGCTCCACAGCCTGACTCGCTCCTCTGACATGGACCTGACCTGTAACAGGTCCCTTTTCTCCATCTTCTTTCTGCCAGTTGTACTTCTCTGGAGTAGCAGAGAAATAAGACCAGTTGGTTTCGACAGACCTTTCTCATATGTATTTTAGAGAAGGGCTTAGCCAGAAACAGGCTGCTAAAAGAAATTTAAAGGTGTGAAACTTTAGCCAAAATTCTATCTAACAGGTGCTCCACCCCTTGGTTTCATTTTGCTAAATTCCACATTATTTAGTCCTTTTAGGTAACAATCTCTCTTAGGCATAATTTTTATTTTGCTCTTCTCCCTGGTTGCAGATGAAACATGGCCCATTTCCCTTTGTATGAGCTCACAGATCCTTATCAAATCATTTCTTTGTGATAAACAAAGGAGATCAAGTTTCTCCCTCTTACTTCAAGACATAATTTCAAGACCTCAGATTATGGACATAGACCTGAGAAGAGTTTCCTGGCTGTCATGTTCAGACTCCTGCAGTAGAGATTAGCCATGTCACATGACCCTTCCTGAAAACTTTTTAAACCCTGTCTTCAAACTGAGACGTTATTTGCTTTCCATACTATCAGTAGTAATCTCTTCCGGTACCTAACGCTTTTCACAGTTACACACTTTTTATTGTATTGTGCCCTCAGGCCCTAACAGCAATGAAGCAAATGTTTCACGTTAGGTTGCATATATGATGTATCCCTTTGCCAGAGAGGCTAATTTTAGTGGTGCCTTCCGTGAGACGATCGCTCTTAAGACACCCACATCCTGGGGTATGCTGGAAATGACAGTTACCCAAACTTGGAACTCTGCCCACTTGTTTTCGTTGTTTGAATCACACGTTTTTCAGAGAACTGAAGTCATTTTTTTAATATGACTCCTAACTGAATTGTGGTATTTAGGCCTGTACGTAGATGCTTCAGCACTTTGGTGCCAGGCTGTTACACCTGATTTCTAGACTCGGGTCTCTAGGACATCCTACATCATAAAGACAGACAGGAGCAGCCTCACATTCACAAGCCCTGGTCCTCATGGGGAACTTCAACCACGCCGATATCTGTTGGAAGCACAACACAGCAGGGCATAAGGAATCCAGGAGGTTCCTGGAATGTGTTGATGATAACTTTCTTCTCCAAGTGACAGAGGAGTCTCTCCCTGGAAGTGTTCAAGGCTGGGTTGGATGGGGCTTTGAGCAAACTGGCCTAGAGGAAAGTGTCCCTGCTCATGGCAGGGGAGTTCGAACTAAACTATCTTTAAGGTCCCTTCCAATTCAAACCACTCTACGATTCTATGATCTCCTGGTTTTGTGTAGATGTTGCAGAGAATCTACGCAAACTGCTAACAGAACTAGTGGCCTAGACTTAGGCACTTGTGTTATCCTCCTAAGCTCAAATCACACGACACAAAACTCAATGTAAATACAAGACAAATCTTCCGATGATTTAATTTCTATCAGTGGTCTCTTACAGTTTACAAAAATAGCAATCTAGAGGTATATATCACTATATATTTTCCTCCATGCAGTCTACCACAAATCACACCGAAGATTAATAATACAGATTAATTAATATTAATACATTAATACATAATATTAATAATTAATATTAATACAGATTAACTAATAATTAATAATATAGATTTTTGGTGTTTTTTTAGGCAAAATTGAGTTAGTTTCATTTAACTTTGAGACTTGCAATTACATATAGCTGGTCAGAAATCTGAAATCTTGCTAAATGCAACGGGTAGATATAGGTGCCTTCAAAAGGCAATTTACCTTGTAATTTTAGATGCCTACTTCAGAATGAGAAAATTCACAATTCTGGAGTATCTTCCCCCCTTTTGACTGTAGAGAGGGCTTTCTGTGATTAACGTTGGTACAGAAATTTAAATTGCAAAGATCTACCTTCAGCAAACAAATCTCGCTCCTAATGTCTGATAAAATAAAGTTGCCAGAATGAATGAAAGATTATAGGGGAAATATAGAAGATCTGCAACATCATGCAGAGGTACCAGAGCTAGCTTGAAATCAGCCCTGTCCTTTTGCCAAGTGCCATATTCCCTTTCTGCCCTAAAACTGCATGGTGTGGTCATGGTCTGTTGGTGGGTGGCTGATTTCTACCACTAGAGGTGGTTGTACCTCACTGAGGAGTGATTTATTTAGATTGCACTACCAAAACAAAATCAGCTTGATCATCTTCTGCGGGGAGTGAACAGGATTTGTGCCGGTCTGTTGCAGAAAAGAAAATTTCATCCTCAGGTTAAATTCACTTTCTAAATGACCTGAAAGACCAACATGTTAAAGGAAAACAGATGTTAGCAGATGACCAATAGGTCAATTGTTGAAACATTTTATATTTAAAAACAAGTGATGAAAATTCTCTATTATAGATTTTCTAACATTTAGATGAAAAAAAACCCACAATAGACAAGCTATTTTAGTTCACTGGAAATTATGAAATGAAAATTGAAAACTGAAAATGAAAAACTTTAATGTTGATCATTTTAAAGCTGACTTGAGTATTTTTTTTTTCATTTTGAAAACCAGGGTATTTCACGTAAATAGGTCCATTTTTGTTAAATATTTAGATTTCAGTAGATTTCCTCACCTTTATTTATTTATTTTTTTTATGAATAGTTTATGAAACAGTCTTGTGACTACAAATCTGCAAATTTGCGTGCAAAACATACAGATCTGAAAACACAGGATGTATTTTGGTTTGTGACTTTTCTTGCTCAGGGCTGAGGACTGTGTCCATACGTCCTGAGTACCTAGCTCTGAGAGATTCCAGCTAATATTCCACCTAATGGATCTGATAATGTTGAAAATATAATCGGGTTGAGTGGGAGGGAATAGGTTTTGCTGGTCCCCACTCCGTGCTGTTCTCACATTTCTCTAATACTGTGCAATAACAGCATTGATCAAAGAGCCAGAGTGACTCAACAACAAACAGTAGACCAGTTATGGGATCTTAACAACATTTATCTGTTATAATATCTTCTGGGAAAGTTTAGTCCTGGAGTGAAATTTTTACTGCTTGTTAGGTGTAGTTAAGGGCAAAAAAAACCCCACTGTTGCAGCCTCAAAAACAACTTAGCCGTATTCATTAGACAGCACAGGGGTGATCTAGGCACAGAATCGCTCTGTTTCTCAAGAGAAAAGGCGGGATCTAACATAGCCTCCAGGAGACTTTTAATTCGGAGGCACAAACAGTTTGATGGCCATTAAACGTAACAGCTGGCAACACAAGGAGCCAAGAAGAAACGAGGAGCCAAGGAGTAGTATTTCTGCCTTCCTGGGCTGAAGTGTGAGAGAGTTCACTGATACTCCACACTGGATGTCCAACAGATAGCAACAGCAACCGAGACACTAACACATGAGTCACCCTCTGTATCTTCAGCATAACAGTGATGGAAAGTGAACTTTTTGTGTTATCGGCTGGCAGAGGTGATGCCAACTGCGGAGCGGTGATGCTGGCGGCATCAGCAAGGTTGGCAGAATCAGCAATAATTGAGTTTACATCCTTAGCCAGCTCCTCTTGAGGGAGAAGAAAAGGGGATCCTGCTGTACCTTGTGACGGTTTGCCCATTTTAAACAAAGCTGTGGTTGGTGGGATTCAGAAGGTTACTCTGTCAGAGTTTCTTTTCTGCTCCAGCATCAGGTTTTGGTGACTCTCAATCAGTATTTGGACCCGAAGTCCACATTATCCTGCTGGTTTAAACAGAGTAAATAACACGGAGGTTCTAAAAAGACAGAGAAGCTGGTGATTTAGAAATGGCCTTTGTTGGTGTCCAGATATGGTCTTCACCTGCTGAGTTATAAATCAGTACCTGCTTTGAGACTATTCAAGATTTCAGGTTTCAGTGCTGGCGGTAAGAAAAATAATGCAGGATTTCTGTGATTTTGTATTCTCACCCATAACTTCATTAGATTAAATTCAGAGAAGGAGGATTCGGTGGTGAAGTTCAAGGCCCTTTCTGGATCTGTCCTTCTTTTAGTGTCTGAGTCTGCTCTACACCACTCAGGTAGTGTGAAGGGGAGTTTAAAACTGGAGAAATTATTGTTTTGCTCACTCTAATGGCATTTTGCACTACCAGAGAGGTGTAAAAAGACCTCAGTATAAATGAGAAAGAGTTTTAGCTGTTTTTTATTTTCTTCTCTGGCCTATGCACTCAAAATGCTGATGTGCACCGGGAAGTGAAATCTGAAGAGAATCCCACACCTGCACCCGTTTTGTGGTTGATTCCCCCCCCCCCCCCCCCCTTTTTTTTTT
>VWZK01020224.1:10722-41669 GCA_013396935.1 Baryphthengus martii
CTAACAAGTCAGCTTGTCAAGGTAGAGGTGAAGTTACCTGCTGGTGAGGAGCTCTGCAGCATTTGAAAACACTCTCCACAGTAAACTCTCAGAGTTTATCGCTTACAGTTAACCTCTGATGCAGAAGGAGTCCTGCTGCTCCTGAGGGAGAAAAAATATCTCGGGAAGGAAGTCACCTACAAGGATGAACATGGGCACATCTACCTGTGCACATCTGAGAGCGTGCACACATGGTGGATGTGTCTTCACGTATAAAAAATGTAAAACATGACATCTCATAATATTTTCATATTGGGTAACTACAGAGAATATTTTGGCAAGGGTGCTTAATCTAAAATGTTCAATTTTAATCAGCTTGAACTATGGTCTGTCTTTCTGTGAACTGAAAACCACCAATCAATTTTCCTTTATCTTTTTTTCTGTTTTTCTTACCCAAGGCAATGCCTTTTGTAAAAGGGTATTTATTTTTAATGGATTTTTTAATGAATTTTTCAGTCAAGCTATTAATAATGCCATTAATTATAGGCAGCTTGCATTAAAGTGCATGCTGGCCTCTTAATCCTGACCCCCAGCTATTGGCTTGCAGCTAATCCAGCCCGGTGCTTGGCAGCGGTGCCGGCCGCAGCCCATGGCTGCTTGGGAACAGGGGGAAGACGGGACTAAAGGATAAGGAGGGCTGGGGAAGAGAAAGGGGGGAGCGGCATTTTGAGTATATACTTTGCCAGAGGGGGTGAAGTTTAAAGCCAGATGATATGTTAGTGCGGTGGGGATAATCCTGGAGATGTGGTGCCAGCACTTGGGAAGACCTTTCCCGGCGGAAGGCTTTGCTCTGCCTGAAAGCCCTGGCCGGTTTGATAACCCCCAGGAGCCCCGTGCCGCTTTACCTGGGGCGGTTGTGCGCGACGGCCGCCCCACTTCAATCTGCTTAAAAGATGGGGCAGACAGAAGGCCCCGGCCACATAATAGATTCCTTTCCCTTCCCCAGGCTGCTCATCTGACATGATTGTTACCAAAGTTGCTAATTATCGGCTGGTTGAAAGATAATGAAGGGGCCCCATCCTGTGCAGTCAGAGGAGAGAAACTCCTGTCATTAGGAGCGGGATCAGATCCAAAGAGTTTCCAGCCTTTGTGCATGGGTGCATTTTGTTTTCTGGGGTGATTGGACGTATTAAAGAGATCTTAGAATACATCATTTTGTGCCCATGAAGTTTTAACTCTTTTTTCTTTTTTTTAAAATACATTATTGTTCTTTTTTTTCCTGTACAGAGTTTGGTTTGCTTTGTAATTTCTGCCTATATGTTAGGAAAAAAAAATATATAGATAAATCATTCCCTTTTTAAGTGGCTGTGGAACAAAGGATAGTACATTTGCCGTGTTGCAGAACTGTCTCTGGGCCACTCTCCACGGCTGCGGGATGCAAGTTTCATATTCACAAGCTCAAGGAGGAAAAATCCTTTCTGTTGAAGATCAGGCACCTAGAGAGAAGTTAATCTGATATTTTATGGTAATTAATTTGAGCATTTAAATAAGTGGTTTGGCCAGTGGATTTGTTAATGATGTTTTGAAGCCAACAATGCAGGGCATGAGGCAGCAGAAGAAAGGGAACTTCTGTCCTAAGAAACAGAAAATTTAGACCTGAAGGAAGCTGGGACAGTACAGGGAAAATAAAATCAGGATTTATGCTCTTTAGGTTTTCAGATTACTCCTTTTTTTTTTTTTCTTTTTCTTCTTCAGCTTGCAGTTATTACAGAAATGTGTCTTAGGAAGATGAGCAGACACTGGTAGGTGTTTGGGAGTTTACTACTTGACGCAGACTTGGAAATTTGTACAGTTTGAGCCCAGCTTTTCTCATGTCCAGCACCAATACCCTCCCCCCGCCAAATTCTTACACTTTCTCCAATCACTGAGTAAGTTTTTAAGCTTCAGCCCCAAACCTGGAGCTTTCTTAGGAAAAAGCAGTGGCAGGTGTGGGAAGCATCTGCCTCCTCTGATATTGCATCGCCTCTCTTAATTTTCCATCTTGATTTGCTTTTCATGTATCATTATTTCATAGTGTAAATACAGGTATCATCGCATATGATTTCAGCGACAGCATAAGGACTTGTGCCTGCTGACAATTTGCTTTTAACAGCATTTATCTTTTTAATTTGCCACGTATTTTGTGGTGGGTTGTTGTTGTTGGTTGTTTTTGGCCAACAGATTACCTAGAACAACAGGAAAAAATCAAGACCATATAAACTTTTTCCCAGCAAAATACTAGCACTGACTTTTGCAACTGGTAATCCTCAATTTCCTCAATGGTTTACAGCTTCTGCAGGTCTTTTATTGACCAGTGCTGCTGTCACCATGTCCTGTAAGAGAGTAAATGATGGGTAAAAAATGTAGGGGAGAGAAGGGTGGAGGACACTATGAATGGGTACTGAGCTTCCTAAGTTGTGTTCCATAATATTAATGTGGGGAAATAAGACACAGAACGCAGTCTCTTGGTAGTTGTGCTGTGTCCAGCTTTACTCCAGCAGCAGCACTGACCAAAGCAATAATCTATTGTAAAACACCAGCAGATTAAGAACTTGTAAATGTACCCTAGAGCCATAGCACACATTGGATGAGGCACCCACCTTACCAAGAAGAAAAGGGTTATTTCATGCCATTAAACAAAACATACCGAAGAAAGCTGGGCTTTTTTTCTTAGATAAATTTTCAGTTTTAGGTTTTTTGGTTTTTTTCCAGTCTATGTAAGGCTATCCAAGTTTTGCCTAGTAGAAGAAGAACTGAGACAAACGTATGGTTTTTTTGAAGTTGAGCCAAAGAAAACTAAATAAATTCTAGAAACTGCCTCAACAGCACTGCCTTTTTGCCAATATTCTCCAGTAAAATGCAGTGCAAGGCAAATAAAACTAATTTATTTTTGTTGTTTTATTGTGTTTTATGTTTTCTTGCTTGCTTCTTGTCAAAATCAGAACAGAATGTACAGAAGTACCATCAACTAGTAAATACCTCAAGCCGTTTTATGACCCAATGGATCAATTTTCAAATCCAAGAGAATACCTTGGGTAGTTGGGATGATGTCAGCCATGTCCCTCTTCATACTGTTAGTCTCTACACTGATAGATATATTGGTAGTGTTGACCTCACTGGTGGTGAAATTAATTTTGGGTACATTTCTACATAATGTAACTGGAAAGTTTCTCCCATAAGATTTTTCTCAGTTTGGGATAATTTTTACACGAATTCTGTATTTTTGAACATTTACCCAAAAGGAAGTTCTGAAATTTTTGAGATTCACCTGTTGGTAGTATTGTCTCTGCTTGTCAGTTTTCCAAAAGATCAGGGGTTTTTACAGTTCTGAATGAAAGGGATATTAGCCTCTTATTTCGAAGGTCAGATTGAAACTGAGTTTGATCAGACAAGGATGAATGAATAACCATGTGTTCTGGCAAGATAACTGTAAACTTATCTAAGAGAAATGAGTGTGATGGTCTCAGCAAGCTTTCCTGAGCAATGTGATTTCTGCCATCAGAAGGTTATAAATCACTCAGAAATTTGCTGCGAGTTGAAAAAGGCCCAGTTTGGCTCCAAAATTCACTGCCTTTCCCTGAATACATATATGGACATCCGTCTTTCTTAATGAGAGCGAGGACTGTGCTGATTGTTGGTGACTTTAAACTTCAGTTTGACTTTTTTTTTCCCCCCTCTACTGAAAGAGCAATTTTACCAATTTTTATAGAAGAATAAAAGGGACAAGAAAGGATAAAACCGGTTGAAATTAATTTTGGGTACATTTCTACATAATGTAACTGGAAAGTTTCTCCCATAAGATTTTTCTCAGTTTGGGATATTTTTTTAATCTTTTTTTTTAATTCATACTAATTTAGTACGCTATGTAAGTGAGTGCCTAGCTTTCAGGGTAAAAGGAGTTACATGTGTGCTCAGGCTCTTGCTAAATTGGATCTTGATTAATTTTTGTAAATCTATCTTATTTTTGGCATAGCTCAGGAAAGCTGTCAGTCCCTGACTGGAATGGGAACCCAAAAAGCTTTCTTCAGCACATTAGAGAGTTATCTTTTCAGGTCAGGGCTGAGACACAGTGAAAGGGAGGGAGGATTGCATTGTGCTTGCTTGACCTATGCAATATTTTATTTTTGGATAAACAGAACACTGCAGCTTCCAGGTTTTTTTCTGACCCGTCAGTCTTCACAAAGGCTGCATTCAGCAAATAGGGCACACTGCTTCAATATCTGCTCTGTTTCTCTTTTCTATCCATCTCAGTCATTTCTTTTTGTAAACCTCCTCGTGGACTATGTAGATTTAATTGCAGATCTCACTTGATTCTTTTTTTTTCTCCCCTTACTGGTACATGAAATGGAAAAAAAAAAAAAAAAGAAAGAAAGATTGTTATTGATTTTTCTCTACTTGACTCAGTGTGGGTCAAGGATTTATACCCTTATACCAAAAGTTGCCTTCTGACAGGAGCCATTTAGCTGAAATCAAGCAGCTGGATCATGTAAATCTGTGTAACTCTATTAATTTAAACAGAGCTGTTCAGATTTATACCAGCTGAGGACCTGGCTTAGAGGAACAACTTCTAAGAAAAAGTGTCCTCTAGATGGGATAAACAGTTTGACCCCTAACAGCAAATTCGTTTTCTTTTTAGAGGAAAGGGTAATACAGGGCAGTATCCTGAGTTGCTGGATACTTTTTCCCTGGCATTTCAGTGGGAGCCAACTTCCAAAACACTGGATTATGCAAGGGAACCAAGACAAAGCAATAAACACCGTGGGTTTAATTGCTGCTCACGCATCATTCATGCGCTGATCTCAAAAGAAAAGATAAAAATAAAAACATTCAATATTTGTCAACCAAAAGGAATAAATGCTTTTTTTCCTTGTGATTCATTTGGAGCCTGCTTGCTCTGACTGCCATGAGCGCTCATGTCATTCGTAAGGAGTTTTTCTCCACTCTGGCTGACTGATCTTTTCAAGACCAGATCTAAAAACCCTCAGAAAAATAATCACTGGGGTTATAATTGGAGGGATTTTAAAGTATGAAATAATTTTCACCTGTACATGCTTTAATGCCACGCAATTTGCAAGTAACCCCTAATGAGACCCCACAAAGGGAAACGGGGTGCTGCTTATTTTACTGGGAAAGTTCAATGCCTGAAATGTCCTGCTCTGTGCTGAAATGTCATAGAAATACCTCAAAGACAGGAGGGGAATGGGCCATAACAGCAGCCTAACAGGGCTGATTTTTTTTTTTTTTTCTTTTATGCTGATAAATGTTGATTCTGGTATTTCTAAGTTTCCATTTTAGCCACAGATCAGAATATTGATGAGGCTCTTTCGATGGAGCCACCTAAAAATACCTAAAAATAGATGAGTCTGACCTTTGCTTTCTGGTCTTGGCATGCTGTTGACCTGTACTGTGGCACAAAATTCCCATTGTCCAGAATGTCATTTTTCTCCTTTATAAGATACGGAGGTTTGTATGCTACCACACACACAATTTTGTAACTTGCTGTATATCATGAATCTCTGCTCTATAAACTACATAACTTTATTGCTGTTTGCAAGCCCATATTCAATTATTCTATTCTGTAATTTAAGGGAAAAAAAAAAGGAAAGGAAAGGAAAGGGCAGGAAAGGAAAAAGAAAAGAAAAAAAGAAAAGAAAAGAAAAGAAAAGAAAAGAAAAGAAAAGAAAAGAAAAGAAAAGAAAAGAAAAGAAAAGAAAAGAAAAGAAAAGAAAAGAAAAGAAAAGAAAAGAAAAGAAAAGAAAAGAAAAGAAAAGAAAAGAAAAGAAAAGAAAAGAAAAGAGAAAAAAAGAAAAATGAAAAAACAAGTCTGCTGTAAAATACCCTAAGAACGAGGGGAGAATGACAAATACTGGCACATTAACAGCACAGCCTCTGTGGCTCTACCAAGTCTGAAATAATTTGCAGGTTGAAAATCATTTCACTTTTACAACAGATGGGAAGAATTCCTGATTCTTTTCTACTGAATGAGCTGTTGAAAGACCAAAAAGCTGTTGAAGAGATAAAAAAGATCAGAATAATTTGTTAAGCATTTTGCCACTGTGCACATCCGACCAAAGTCAACTCCTTCTGGTGCAGAAGATAAATGGCAGTGGATCAAGATCTGATAGTGACTCAGTATTTCCTTTGCCTGTGACTGGAAGTGACTGTTTCTGAGACTAAATTATCACAAAAAAAGGTTCAGCATGACAGAAACATTTCATCTCTGTTCTCTGCCATCTTTTTTCTTCTCCCATTTCTTCTTTTCTTTTTCTAACAAAGTCTTAAAAATAAGACCTAAATGACCAACAGAAACCACAAAGCAACATTTTCTAGCATCAATGTGCAGAATGCACCACCTTATTACACTCTTTTTTTTTTTTTTCCAACAACCTCTACAGTGTTGATATCTTTGTTCAAGTGTGGATGGTGTGCCTAAAGTCCAATCTTTCAGTGGAAGGTAACCGAGTTAGAACAACACAAGGGCCTCTCTAGAACTTCTGACACCACGAGAAATGAGGAACGTTGTTTATTTTCAAGCTTTGCAAGGTCTCAGGAAACATGCTGATAAGTGCTGCCTAGGTATATATTGAGAGACATTCCCTTTCCCAGAGAAAATGCAGCCTCCTGCAGGACACCAGAAGCTCTTTATTGGAGATTCTTTAATGGCAAATTTTACTGTGGTTGCTTGTTTTCCAATGTCTCTCCTCTGCAAACAACGTGAAATCCTTCATATAAACAATGCTCGGACTCTGGAAGTAATCACATATTTTTATAGCCAGAAAAAAACCCAAACATTTGATTGTTGAATCTAACTTTCTGTGTAAAACAGGTGATAAAGTTCTACCTTTTAACATCTGTTTTGAGCTAATTATCCATTCCTGGCTAAATCAAATCCCTTGGTAAGCCAGTCTTTCTTTATATGAAAATAGCAAAACTAGAGGCATTTATGCCACTTTTTTTGATGTTTGCTGTCATGTCTTGACTGTGCTAAGCGCTGCTGCTCTCTTTTTGTTTTTCCCTTGTCTAACTTCAGCATCTTACTACCTGACCCATCTAGTATTTTAATCTGTTTAATAAATGGTTTACTTAATAGCTGGCATTTTATTTGAGAACACAGATTCTAAATTAAATTTTTTGCATTCTTCTTCATAGACAATTAGCCAAAATAAGCCTCCTAATTATCCCAGTGTAAGACTTTTCTCTGAACCATATCTAATTTGTAAGACCTCTCTAAGAGGCAGACAGTGTAAAGTGGGCCACGGTGGACTGTTATTAGCCTTCTCAATGTAGTATACAAATGAATGCCTAGTTCCATCATTGTCCACTCTATTCCTGTGATTTCTTGTCCAAAGCTTACTCAACCTACCTGACACAACACAATATTAGATATTATCATCAATTTGCTTTTTCTTTTCTGAGCCCTAACTATTTCTTAGTCCATCTACTTAGAGCAATATCATTCAAACAAGTCAGGGATTCCTTGACATCTAGTGTCTGTCCCTCCTCAGGTCACATTTATAGAGTTCATCCTTATCAAAACAAGCTAAAATGCAGGTTTGTTAGCGATGTATAAGGGTGGGGGTTTGGAAGACCCATGTACACTGAACATTACTTCATTCTGTTTTACTTGTCTACGTGTTAACTCATCAGCAAAACTATTTAAGCTTTCTTTACGGTCTACGAAGAAAATGCCTTACAAAGTGTGAGGCATCTTCATTTTCATTGACACCTGTCTTAGTGTGGGATAAATAGGGAACTTTAACGACCCAAATATGTGCTGGAAGTGTAACACAACAGGGCACAAGCAGTGCAGAAGTTTTCTGGGGTGCATTGGAGGATAACTTCCTGACTTAGATGATTAAAGAGCTGTTGAGGTTCTCATGAGCTGTTCTCGTACTGGACCTCATACTTACAAGCAAGTAAGGGCATGGGAAGGTTAGGGGCAGACCTGGATGCAGCAGCCATTCAGTACTGGAGTTGAGGATCCTGAAAAGAGAGGTCCAGGCAAGGGCATGATCATGGCACTAGACTGCAGGAGAGAAAACTTCGGCCTTTTCATGGATCTGCTTGAAAGAACTATATGGGTGACCATTCTGGAAAAAAAAAAATGGGTACAGAAGAAATGATTGACTTTCACAGATCACCTCCTTCAACCTCAGGAATGGTCCATCCAACATAAAGCAAGAGAAACCCCTGTGCAGTAGATGAAGGGAAGGATTTTAGTAAGTTTTTTGATACTGTTCCTCACAACATCCTTCTGGACAAGCTGTCCAACTGTGGGATGAACGGGTTCGTGGTGCATTGGGTGAGGAACAGATTGAAAGGAAAAGCTTAAAAGATTGTTTTGAATGGGGTTACATCTTGCTGGTGACTGATGGTGTTTCTCAGAGTTCAATTCTAGGGACAGTTCTGTTCAATATGTTTATCATCAATCTAGATATAGGAGGTGAATGCATCATTAACAAGTTTGATGATGATACCAAACTTGGAGGTGCTGTTGACTTTCTTGAGAGACAGGAGACCTTGCAGAGGGATCTATACAAATTGAAGCATTGGGCAATTGGGACTGGTGGGATGAAATTTGACAGGTCAAAATGACAGATTCTACACTTAGGATGGAGTAACACCAGGCACAAGTATAAGTTGGGAGAGCAGCGGCTGGAGAGTAGACCTGCAGAAAGAGATTGGGGGGTGTTGGTTGACAGCAAGCTCAATATGAGTCAATATGTGCCCTGGCACCCAAAAGGACAAATCACATCCTGGGGTACAACGAAAACAAGTCAAAAGAGATCTGCCTGGATGAACAAGAATCTCCTAACAAAACTCAGGCATAAAAAGGAAGCATGCAAGAAATGGAAGCATGGTCAGGTGACCCAGAAGAAGCATAAAGACACTGTCTAAGTGCACAGACAGGGCTGGCAAAGCAAAAACCTACCTGGAGTTGAATTTCACAGGTGATGTGAAGTACAACAAGAAAAACTTCTACAAACAGATAAACAGCAAAAGGAAGACAGGGAGAAGGCAGTTTTGCTGCTGAATGGGACAGTGGACCTGGTGACAAAACAAACAAACAAACAAACAAAAAACGCACAGAAAATGATCAGATACTGAATGCTTTCCTCATCTGTCTTTACTAACAAGACTGCCCTTCATGATTCCCAGATTCTCAAGACCAGAGGGAAACTCCAGAGCAAGGAAGACTCACCTTTGGTGGAGGAGGATCATGTTAGGGAACATTTCAACAAACTGGACATACACATGTCCATAGGACCTGATCGGATGCACCTGAGGTAGCTGGACAAGATCATAGCAAGAACACTCATTTATCTTTAAAAGGTCACAATGACTGGGGGAGATTTCTGAGGGCTGTTAGAAAGTATCTTCAAAAAAGGCAAGTAGGAGGATTTTGTGCACCTTCAAGGAAAAACGATAATTTCCTGAAATCTCCACCTTAGGTAGTTGAAAGCAACAATTAGATTCCTGTTTAGCTTTATGTTCTCCAAGTTAAACACAGCATCAATCCATACTTCTTTGCACATAACCAGCTCTGTAACTGGGTTAGCAGCCTTTCTTGGACTTTTTCCATTTTTCAGTCTCTCACTTCTACAAAGAAGCCCAGAACTGGGCAGACTATCCAGATGCAGCTCATGAGAGCCAAGTAGTGGGATATAATCCCTTATTTTGGCCTGCTGGCTGCAAGTTTTTTTTTGTGGCAGGCTCTGCCTTTTATATGGCTGAAAGTAGATGAGTGGTACCTCAGAGACCCTGGTACGGGTCAAATTTTATTTACTGCCATAAATAGAATAAATTTGGAATGGGTCCATTTGGCTGCAGGGTGAGATACAGTGGATGTCACATCCACATATTGGTGTCAACTGTCCATGGGCAGGTTCTTCATCTGTGGCAATTGTGCAGGTAATTTGTGCCAGCTTAAACTTATTTCACTGGAAGGTAACGTGATTCTCATTAGGTCACATATGTCATGGGCTAAGAATGTGCACAGAAACTCCTACTGTGGCTCAGCTGACTTACAGCAACACTCTGTTCTGTGTCTGAGTCCTCAGTCCCAGTTTTGTATTTCTTAAGCCCTGGCAAAACAAAAGAGATGAAAGAGGATCTCTCCGATATGTCACGAACATTTCAGACACAAACTCTGACAGAACTTCAGATGCAGATCTGGTTCTGAGCATCCTTGGTGGCCAGCTGCTTCGATGAATCAATCCTGAATCCTGACCTCAGTCATAGGCAAAACACAGATCTGGTTGTGAACTGGACTGTGCCTCTAATGTTTAAATTCATGTCTGTCTCAGCTATTCATATTTTGTAGTCTGAATGAAGCTTGGCCAGATTTTCTCTCATCTCTGCTTCATTGGTATCTACTGCAAGAGAGTTTCTTGCCTCCATAAGTGGCTTCTCTGTTTAAGATGCAGTCTCTTTACATATGTTACTTTATGCAGCCATAAGAAAGCTTTCTATGGAAATTCATATACTTTTCAAGAGGAAAATTTGGATAACTTTTTTTTTTTTAGTAAAAGAGTTAAAAAAAAAAAAGGGATTTAATGATTTTCCTCCTGATTGTCCTAAAAAGCAAATGTAATATGCAGAGGGAAAACTTGCTTGCATAGAGCAGACATATTTCTGGGCATCTACGTAGTTAGCAGAGGGAGGATGTTCAATTAGACTCTTTACCACAAGCTCCCCAGTTAGTCTCCCTCTGGAAAATAGGTGAGAAATTCTTATATTCCTCTCAATATGTTAATCAGACAACTGGTATCACAGTTCTCTAACTGTGTAATACCAGTCCCCCTTGGCAGATATATTTTATTTGGATAATGATGTGAAATTTAAGATCTACGTTTCAATTGTAGAGAGCCATAGGCAGTTGTCAATTTTAGTGACAGACATGAACCTGGAGCTAAATTCCTGTGCACAAGCAAAAATTCCAACAGGCGTAGCGCAATTCTGGTCCCTTAATAGAAATACATTTTCTCCCATCGAGGGGCAGTATTTTTAAACTGTATGTTGCTTCTCCTGGTGCTGGCAAAGCACAAACGCTCTCAAATGCTTCCTTTTACTTGGGCAGTTTGGTGACCTCAGCTATCAAGCAGACTGCTGCAAAATCTAATGGTTATCTGCTTTTTCTGCCTAAAGTGTCCATTGCTTTGGCACCAAAGTATGAATCTTCTGCTTTTCTTTCCCACTGCTGTCTGCCTGGGCGTATATTATGATTTTTAATGCACACTACACTCTATCTTTCTGATTCACTTCAAAATGTCTTAGCTCTCAGTTAGCTTCTGTGGCCGGTGCAGAGAAGGATTTTCTTTAGCTAAAATCTAAATCTCTCTTTCCTTTTTATTTATTTTTTTTTTTTTTATATTAGCAATAGCTTAACAGAAAAGATCCTTTTCCTGTAAATATCAAATCGTAGGTATAACATTTTAGGTTTTTTTCCATTATTGCTATTGCTGTTGCTATTACCATTATCATTACCATTATTATTTTGCATAATGCTTATAGTGGAGATTTTCAGTTAGTGAGAGTGAAATTGTCTTTAAAACTTGCAGGTGCGTTAAAAGCCTGAGGAAAAGAGGAGCTGCATTCTATTAGCTGTTAGGTTTTTTCCCCAAAGAAGATCTAACACCCCTGAAAGCTGTCCCCATAGCTGTCAGTAAAAGAGGAACAATATGAATAACAGCAGAGCAGTCCAAAGGTCAGGACTCAGGAACAAGGCTCCTTTAAATCTGATTTTTTCAGCTTTGTCCTCTAATCAAGGGGACAAAACCAGAAAAATACTTATATCAAGTAAATCTAAATATAAATTTAATTACTTCTTTTAATCAAAAATCTAATCTAAAAAGATATTGGCGTATTTTTTAAAACTTTTTCAATAAAACTTAAAATCTTGTTTTCAAAAATTAGAGATTATCTGGATGTTGTTCTGTTTCCTACAATGCACATTTAGGATGTTGTGGTCCTAGGTCCAGATCTCTTCTCTCATGAAGTCAGAACAGAGATATAAGCCAAATCTCTCAGCTTTAACAAGGAGCCCCAGTGAATACACCAAGATGCCCGGACTACAGCTTTCATCAAACCTACTTTGTTTTGTAAAAAGTATGTAAGTACTCCTGAGTGCTGGGGCTGGGGCCGTCTTTCAGGTACATCCTTCAAATAGGGAGCTCTAGAGCTATTTGCATACTTTGCATGGCCACAATTATATCTCTGGTGAAGCTGAACTGCTTCAGCGGTGACAGCAGAGGGAAAGCTGCCACAGACAGCCATTCAGCGCAATCGCTCAAGCACAGCTTTGGGAGGTTGGATCCTTTTTGTCACTCCAGAAGAAAAATCACAGAATTAGAATTTGAGGTGGGAAGGAATCTCTGGAGATCATTTAGGATAAGACCCCTGCTCAGAGCAGGATCAGATAGAAGGAAGTTTCCCAGGACCATGTCTAGCTGACCTTCAAGTATCTCCAAGGATGAAGGCTCCACAAACCTCTCTGGGCAACCTGTTCCAGTGTTCTGTCTCCCTGACAGTAACAAGAGGTTTTCTAAAGTTTAAACAGAATTTTATGTACTTCAGTTTGTGTCCATTGTCTCATATCCTTTCACTGGGCACTGCTAAACTGGCTCTGTCTGATTTATTCCCCTAGATTGTATAGCTGCACACATGGATGAGATCCCCCAGAGACTCCTCTTCTCAAGGCTGAAATGAATTACTCTAAGTTTCCCTGCAGTTCTCACCGAGAAAAAAAACTCCCTAGAAGAAGCATTTGTGCAACAGGGTGAGTGCTAAACTCTGGGCAAATTTCTTAGCTCCTGCAAAGATCTTCTAGCTAGAGACAGGTTTAGGCATATGTTCTCTGCCCAGAGACCAGTCCTAGCACGTAGTTTGGAAAAATCCACGCTCTTGGAGGTTAAGAAAATTGAATTGTATAATAAGAGCTAGATGGTGACCATTGGCTTAGGACCTAGCAGCATTTAGTTTACTAGAATAGCTGTAACCACTGACCAAACGGGTCCTGGGTCACCTGTCACCAGAGCTGGCCTTTGTAACTGACCTAACCATCTGAATTACCTTCAGAGACACAGGAAAGAAAAAGGTCCTTCTGGGATGCAGTTCTTCTCCTCCTGAGGCATGTTTCTAAAGCAGGTCAGATGGGTCAAGCCCTGGAAATGTCTGCTTCATTCTGTGACTGTAAAGTGATTGAAGCAGACGTAGCTGTCTACATGGTCGACATATGAAGCAGCACAGAGCAGGTAAGGGCGGTTGCCTCTGTTTTCGTTATTTAAAGTCCCCAGGCACCAGCTATTGAGACATGCCCACAACAAACACAGCCTTCGTCACGCTGGGTGAAACAACATCCACGCCACAGGCAAATGCCAGCCCTGAGCACATCTCCCTGGCTTGGTGCCATGCTCAAAGCCAACTTCTGCACTGGGTCAGAGATGAGCATGTGGAGGACTTGCGTTCACAATCCCTTTTGCCCCTGCACCTCAAATCCTCCCTGCCTTTCTGAATGGTGACTGCCTTGGCAGCCCCTGAAGATCCAAGCACTTCATCTGGTGCAGGACAACCTCAAAATCATTGCAGAGCTGCGTATTTGCCGAAATATTTAAGTACTAAAGATGCGGAGTTAATATTCTTTGGGGCCATACAGGGCTTTACAATTCTGGCTGTTATAATCTACACTTCATAACGAAGGTTCCCCATTATGGTCACAATCCTGCCACATTCATGTCTGCAGAAGTTTTAACACCTCCACGAAAGCTGCAGTGGGACACATCATGATCATTCATATTTCTGGCACAGAAGCAGTTGTCCTCTGAGCTGCTGCCCCACAAAGAGCCCAGCACTTCAGAAGAATACAACGTATGTTCAAAAGGTTTCCATTTTCCCAAAGAACCAAGGAAACTGTGGGCTTTAATCATATTTATGATTCTTTTAAACTAGATTAGTTGTTCCTGTTGTTAACAAGACCACGGTGCTTTTTGTCACGTTGGAAGTGTGATGTGCTTTAGCATACCCCAATTTGAAAACAGAAGCTGACAGGTTTTTGTTCATAGTTGTTTTGATAGGAGATTGTTCTTTTTTCTTTTTTTTTTTTCCCTCCTCATTCTTTCTTCTTCAGATTCCATCTCTATTGATCTTTAATGGCTTCCAGATGGGATCACGTTTGGCCCTTTTATAGGCTAAGCTCTGAAAGACTAGGAAAATACGGCACACGAAAGCAACCCATTAGCTAATAAAAAATAAAAAGGCACTGAAAATACACTAATAAAGTCTGTAATGTTGTAATATATTAAGGAGATGACAACTGCACAGGAAATAGGCCTGGCCTGGCTGCATGGAATAACGAGGGAGTTTTAACAGCTTATGGTAGAGCTAACAGCTGTCGAGTCAGAGCAAAAAATTGCTTACTTTTTACATCGTAGCTGAAACAATACATTAACTGACCATTCAGCTAAGATCTTGACTTCCCATTAATCCAGTAAATTCCTCTGTAGGAGAAAGCATCTTCTCACCCTTCTGGTTCAGACAAGATTGTGCAACGCAGTTTATCCCAGCCACGGATTGTTGGAGAGGAGCCGTCTTAAAATACCTTCTAATGCTTAACATGCTGAGGAGAGTATCTTGGTGTCACAGTTTAGGGTCAGGGCAGCCCACTACCTATAACAGATGCTCTCTGTTAACTCCCCTCCCTCCCCAAAGGGGAAGAGAAAAGGAATAAGGGAGAGAGACTCATTGATTAGAAAAGGAAATTAGAACAGCTTTAATGAAAACGGAAAAATAATAGTAATAATAAAATGGAATATATACAAATAAATACAAGACCAGTATCAAATCCAACCGCCTCTGATGGCAAGTACGTCACCATCACCACTGATGCTGTGGAGCAGGCATCAGGAAGTTCCAGACAGGGCCCAGCAGCAGATGGGATCCATGTTCAGGAGCTGGATTTTGGCACCGGATTCAGGAACACTCCGATCAGGATGGAAGGCAGAATGAACAGAGCCCTCCTTGGGTTCTGGCTGTTGAAGGAACAAGGAAGAATCCGAGTGAGGACCCAGAACAAGAGCCCCTGAGCCAAGAGCAACTGAGCCAGGGCCCCCAGCAGCTGAACACAGCGTCTGTGGGATGGGACACCCCATCGGTCCATTTAAGGGCACTCATCTGCCTGCCTCCCCACAGGGGCGGCCTTTTACTTTCTGCACCCTACAACATGGTGCACGAGATGCAGCCGTGGCCTTGCTCTGCACATGAATCCCCAGTACTAATGCTGAACATGGAGCGTTATCCCTGCCAGAAGCAGCACTCCTGGCGAAAACAGGCTGCTCATTTCGGAAAGTGCAGTGAGTGAAAGGAATTGAGCTAAAAAGTAAGATCACTGACCAGAATTGTTCTGTTCTAACTCAAACCAGGACACTTGGTCCTGCTTCCCATGTGCGACACACCTTGTGTAGCAATCAACACCAGTGTGAATGGAGTGTAAGGCTTTAGTAAACACGACCCTTTGCAGAAAGCAGAGATTTTTACACTCACAGGCTCACACACGTGTATGTATGCATAAATATTTTGCTCTTGTGCATAATATTCATAGATTCATAGAACAGTTAAGGTTGGAAGGGACCTTCAAGATCATCTAGTTCGAATCCCCCTGCCACAGGGGGCCACTAGCCCAGGTTTCTCAAGGCCCCACCCAACCTGGCCTTGAACACTTCCAGGGAGGGGACATCCACAACCTTCCTGGACAACCTGTCCCAGTGTCTCACTGCCCTTACTGTGAAGAATTTCTTCCTGACATCCAGTTTAAATCTACCCTTTTCCAGAGTGAAACCATTACCCCTTGTCCTGTCACTACAAGCCCTTGCAAACAGCCTCTCCCCAGCTGTCTTGTAGGCCCCTTTCAGGTACTGGAGGCCACTATAAAGTCTGTCCAGAGCCTCCTCTTTTCCAGACTGAACAGACCCAACTTCCTCAGCCTGTCCTTGTAGGAGAGGTGCTCCAATCATCTTGGTGGACCTATGTATCATTAGGTGACACTTTACACTGATTAAATCCATTTGTACTATTATTATATATGCACCAAGCACAAGGCTTCTCCAGCTCCTATTTCTGATTCTCTCAGTGTTGTTAGAGAAGCTGCTGATAATCGTCCACACAAGGTGCTCTGTGTGTGCCTATTACACAGGCAGTCCCCATTTTGAGAAAGCTGCCGTTTACATCACAAGATCACCAAGGACGTATCCCTGTCCTGTTGTACAGAAGGTGTGCTTCGATGTAAAACCACCTGAGAACAGCCATTTCTGCAAAAAACCTGCATGCATAGAATACAGTATCTTTGAAAAAGTGTCTTTCAGTTTTAGAAGCATGTAAATGCATCAGTGTGTGTGTGTGTGTGTGTGTATGTGTTTGATCATGTGTGGGACGGGACAATGTCTATTCCGGAGCTATTTGTGTTCACTTTGATGTGGTGGTGTGGAACATAGGTCATGGAATATATAGGGATGAGTCTCTGAAGGTCCAAGTATGGGTTAGGATGAGGGTGCATTGTCATGGAAGGTGATAAAGCCAAACAGAAAGAAACCTCTTGCAGTCCAGTGTAGTTTCAGGCAGATCTTCCCTCAGTCTAAATCTCAAGGCTGCAATTGTCCACAGTCTCACAGACTATAGTGGAACTGGGAGCAAAACTCTTATTTCACTCTTCCAATTCTTTACTCATAATATTTTTTTTTCTTTTCCCTTTGGAATAAGATATATTGAATTTATGAGATATGGATTGAGACTATCTGGCACTGAGGTCTTCTGCACCTCTGCAGTGTCAAACTTGGGGACCAATATTAAGAAATATTAAAGGTTTATCAGCTGTATTTGGTTTTATTCCTTCAACATAATAAGCATTTTTTTTCCCAGTCACTTCTGGGCTCTAAATTGCCATCCTAATATGAATGCATACAATGGCACTGGGTTTCTACGTCTGTACAGAAAATGACAACAAGATTAAGAACATGGGCTTGATTATTAAGGTGCCATTAAACTTTGGCATCATCCGCTTAACACACTCCACCCCTTCCCTTCAGAAACAAATGGTGTCGCCGTTTGTTTTCGGCTGCAGAAATCTTCATTAAAGTTGAGGAATTAAATATAGCACTTTAGCTAATTAATTATGGTTTGATCATTTTGACACCTCCAAATGACTCAGCCACATACCTGGAAGCTTTGTCAACTCAATTGCATCTTTATTTTTGTTGCCTTTAACCAACAATGAAGACTAATGCCACTCTTTCTAGTTTTCAATCACCTCTACAGAAGTGCTCCCCTGGCAATGTGCAGGGACAGACCTAATTAATCCCTCATCTGCCCTGCACTGTGTCTATACATCACACTGGCAGTTGGAACTGCTGCTTGTTTTAAGGCTATTGCTGGAATGAAATGCTCATCTGTTTTTCAATAATTTTACCACAGGTGGTGATTTGTAATTAGAAAGGGCAGAATCCAAGTTTTTATTTTATTTTGTTGTTGTTATTATTATTATTATTATTATTATTATTATTATTATTATTATTTAGGAGAAGTGAGGGGAGGGGTGGGAAAAGATGAAAGGAGAATGAATGATAATAATAATAGTAGTAGCAGTAATAATAATAATAATAATAATAATAATAGCAATNATAATAATAATAGCTGCTGCACAGCAGGAAGAGAGCATTAGCTTTTGGCACCATGAATAATAGTAGATCTGGGGCTCAAAGAGAGAAAAGAACAAATCACTGATGTGGCTACACACAGGTTAAAGATCAAAGGCTTGAAGAAGTTAACAGATTTTTGATGAACATAGAGGAGCTTTGGCAGCTCAGAACCTTCACAGAGCACTGAGAAGGTTCCAGCACCAATAGCCTCTTTTTTCCCAATGGTTCCCTCTTTTCTACCACCTGCCTCCTCCGTTACTGCTCTCTGCATCAAAGCATCTCTTGGCTGATTAGATGTGGGTGAACAGGTTATTACTCTCCGACACTAAGTTTTGGAAGTGTGATTTACTTATCAGCAGGACATGTCCCAAAAACTGCAGGATAGATTTAGCATAACATAGAATATCATAGGAAGAGATCATGACTGCAAGAAAGTCAGAGGTTTCACAGTAGATTTCAAAGATGACCTTAGGCAAGTCACTTAGAGCGAGATTTTTAGAGGTGTTAGTATGTTTGTAGACGTGTGTTTGTATCTCATGGTGCTTCCAAGAGAACACAGGTTTTAATGCTGTTTGATTTGAGCTCAAAGGAACTTGAAAATCTGAGACACTATTTCTAGTTTTAGTATCCCTATGAGCTCAGTACGCTACCTCATGTTCCTCCACCTTTCTTGTAGACTCTTAGTTGCCACTGAAAGCCACATGGTGATCTAGGTAAAGGATGAATGTTTAGATCCTACCACTTTCTGAGTTGGCCCATAGTGTCTTGTAATAGAGACTTCCCTTCTATTTCAGGATGAGGCTGTTCAGCTTTTCATAAGGCAATGAAATGTGAATTCATCTAAGGAATAGAAGTCCATAGCTCTTCAATTAACACCGCCCTGTGAGAGATCTGGCTTACAGGCCTTCTTTTGTTAACTGCTTTGTATGAGCTGGAAGAGCTTCAAAAGCAGAGGCCCATCTTGCACTACCTCGTTGTTCCAGGAACAGTGAAGTCTTCAAGGAAGTAGAAAATCCAGGTGCGGTTCCAAGCTCCAAAACAGGCCAAGGTGAGCCCTCTGTCTGCTGGTTATGAGGAGTATACCAGTGCTCTGAGAGATTTTACTCCCTTGGGGAGATAAAGAACTGACTAAAATCCAGTTCAACGTTTCCTATTCTTGACATGTTACTGGCAGGAGAAGGAGAACAGTAGGCTTATTTGCTGGCAGTAAAGATGAGATGTGCAAGAGAAATGTGTGAGTTTTCACCCAAGCAAATCCTTCTTCCATCTCAACAGCAACAGACCCAGCATTCAAGGTTTATGCCTTAAGCAAAAAATTCCTCCATTTTTTTTTCCATGACAGTAGCCTCAGCTCCTTCCTGTTTTTCTCGGGCCTGGACTTACCTTGCCTAGCCTGTTGAGGCTACTTGGTGCTAGCAAGGGCTTGCCATCGTGTCTTCCAGGTGAGATGGGTTATTCATCTGCATGCCCAATCATTTTTTTTAAATGTTCTTAGTTCAACCCCATCTCTTCTCCTTCGTCTTCTGAGTTGTAACCTCTTGAAAGTCTCTCCCTAAAATCGACCAGGGCTCATGCCCCTAGGACCTGAAGAACAGAAGTGTGCTGTATGCCATACCTCAGTAACTCCTAAATATTAGATCAGCCTAAAATTCTTGGGTTTGGTTGTTTTATTTGTTTATTTTAATTTTGGCCTACCAAAAGAGAAATAGCTTAAGATGGAAGAAAAGCACAGGTGACAAGGCATTGTATCTACCCCTGTTCCCAGTCCCCAAACCTAACACACGAACTGAGCGCCCAGATAAGTCACAGGCTGTGGGAATTACCAGGCAGACCCCATGCGTTTTTCTGGCTCGGCTATTCCAGAATATGATTTTCTTTTTCACTTTTCCTCTCTCTCAGGGCACCTTGCCCATTTCCTGATGCCCTGAAATCTCCTTCTACGTGGCCAGGCGTTTTGTTTTAATTTTTTTTAATGAATTCAGCTCAGCGCCCACACATCCCCTTAACCACGGATTTGTATGCTCAAGAGAAGACAGGGAGAGACGTTGATGTTTTTGGCTAGTATTCATGCCCTCAGTACCCACTTTTTTAATTTTTTTTATTTTTTTTTTATGAATATACATGTTTTCTTGGCTGTTTGCGCTGGAGCCCATCTGTTAGGATGGCACAGTTCCTGCTCGCAAGTGGAATCAGACCCTCGCTGGAGGGGGTAGATTTCAGGCAACGGCAGGTTTTTAAGCGGAGCAGCAGAAGCCCTAGAGGAAGGCGCTCTCCGGTGTCAGCCCTGGCACCACCTGCCTCCCTCCACATCAACACACCAGTTGACACCATTGCACCGAAGGCCAGGAGGGCCAAGCAGGTTAGAAGAAGTAGGCACAAGGAAAATTTCCCCTGTCACACTTGTGTGTGACAGAGTAAGAGACACCAATTCCTAGACAGTTTAGGGCGTTAGCTGAGACATGAGGAGTTAATTTCTCTGCTTTTGAATAGACTTCTGAGACAAAAGGCTTTGGAGTAAGTGTTGTGTTTCCAGGCAGCTCACGGTGAGTGGCCCATGAGTCATCCTTAGTCACTTTAGACATAGAGACCAGCAGCTCTGCTGAGCTAGGTGATGTTGGGGGAGTCTGAAGTGTAATGATGACTCCAGTGTATTTTGGTTTTCATTTTAAAACAAACTACTTTTTTTTTTTTTTCATTTCTTTCTAAAACTCTTTCCTCTCCAAAATGTACTCCAGAAGAGACATATTCCAGCATATTCTAATGTTTGGTACCTTGCATCTACATGAATGTAAGTTCAGATGAACTTCAGAAATGGTGTGTGGGTCTGAAATCATCGATAAACTGTAACTTAAAATATAGTCCAACTGCTTAGCCTGCTTTATGGAGGATCTGCACAGGATGGCTGACTGTTGGTGGAAATTCTTAACATTGATTCTAATATGATATATAAGTCTCCTTAGAAAAGTTCAGTGTTTTTCTTTATCTGTTAGCTGCGAATTTTCTTTTTTTTTTTCCTGTATTTTTCGTTAAGTTATCACTCACACTGAAAATGGGGAAACTCTCTCCCTCTACTCTGCCCTGGTGAGGCTGCTTCTGGATTATTGTGTCCAGTTCTGGCTCCCTAGCCCAAAAGAAGCAGGGAACCACTGGAGAGAATCCAACAGAGCTCTACAAGGATGTAAGGGACTGGAACATCTCTCTTAGGAGGAAAGACTGAGAGACCTGGGGCTGTTTATTTTGGAGAAGAGAAGCCTAAGAGGAGATCTTATGAGTGTTTATAAATATCTAAAGGGTGGAGGTCAAGAAGACGGGGTCAGACTCTTTTCAGTGCTGCCCAGTGATAGAACAAGAGGCAACTTGCACCAGCTGGAATGAAAGAAGTTCCACCTCAACATGAGAAGAAAATTCTTTCCTGTGAGGGTGTTGGAGCCTGACCCAGGCTGCCCAGAGTAGTTGTGGAGTTTCCCCCTCTGAAGAGATTCAAAACCCACCTTGACAAGATCCTGGGCAACCTGCTGTGGGTGACCATGCTTTGACAAGGAGGTTGGACTAGATGATCTCCAGAGGTCCCTTCCAACTCGTACTGTTCTGTGATTATGTGATTCTGTGAAATCATAGAAGTTGGTAAAAAAAAAAAATTAATAAATCAGAGATACCCACGGTATGATCCTTTCTTCATAATTCTGGAAACGCAAGTTTACAGTGAGGAAAAAAATGAAAAAGAAAGGGGACAAAAAAAAAAGTGGAAACCTCCCGAGACTAAATGAGTCATACTCTTATTTGATCAAAACAACAGAAAAACTCAAAGATGGGAGAGAAGGAAGTTGCCTTTTTTTTTTTTTAAAGAAAGATAAACAGACAAAAATGCCTTTGGAAATTTTTGCTTGATTCCTCTAAGTGGATAACAGGATACCCTGTCCAGGTAGGATTTGCTTTGACACCTTCATGGACCTTTGCCAAGGAAAGGTGCAGAACTGGACCACAGTCAACTCTCAAAGGTAGATTATTTCCTAAGAGACAATGTGGCTCATATCTTGGCTAGGGCAACAGCACAAGTATTTTCCCACTGATACTAAAGTTACTGCTTTGCTTTCTGTCCCCAGTATTCATGAGTTTGAATTTTCAGACTTAACAGTCATAAATACAAAACTTTACACTTTGTGAGAAGCATTTCCAGAGCTACCTACAGACCTATCCAGGCCTCCCTTTTTGGGGATATGGCAAAAACTGTTTCAGGAGAGCAGTTAAGGATCTGTGGCTGGAGTGCTAAACTGGCTGTAAATATCTTTTGAGCAGCAGGAATGAGATTACAAGTGATGGAGAAAATCCGCAGAAGAGTAAAGACCTAAACCCAGGAGTTCCCCTGTTTAAGGTTTGGGGCTTTTTCAGGCTTTTGGAGTAATTTCTGACTGCATTAATGAGAGAAAGAAGACTTCAAAAAGTAGCAAGGACAGAACAATAATTCCACTGTTATACTAAAGGTATATCTGTGGTCTTTATTCAGTTAACTTGAGGCTTTCTCCTCATTTTTCATTTTTATTTTAAGTAGAAAAAAATGAAAACCAAAATGACCTGTAAGCTTGCAAGTTAAAAATAAAATCTATTGTCGATCAGTTGTCTTGGTGGCCAGCAGAGAAAATATTGAGAAGATCTGGAGACTAAGTCACTCCCCGGTCTCCAGACGATGGATGATGGAATCCACTCCCATGATGGCTCTAGGAAACTCATTTTTTAGCTGCTCAAACTGTAGTTCTTTAAGCACTATTAGTGAATCTAATGTCTGTCATCCTAACTCCTCTTACTCGTGACTCATGTATGAAGGAGGTCTTAACGGGGAAGAAATAAAAAATCCTAAATTTCCACCCTAACATCACGTCTTATTAGAAAACTAGATACTGATTTGTCTTTTGACATGAAGCTCAGCAACTTCTCAGGTGATTAAGTAGCAACTTTCTTTTCAGTTTAGCCTGGATATAAAGCTAAATCTTATTTATACACACCTAGAACTACACCTGTTCCAAAAAATAACATTAAAGCCTCTTCTTACTGTAGCTTTTTACTTCTTAAGATTAATAAATATTAATCAAAGATTTTGAGTTCAATGTGTGCTTAATGGTTATAATCCTAAGGTTTGGAGATGTCTGCTTAAACATTTTGTTCAGTCAGGTCCTTGGGAAGCAGAGGAGCCTGTTTTCTTCCCTCAGTGGAGAGAGAGCACGGTTCCTCCATCAATTCAGGACACTAGTGGGACAGTGAGGGAATTGCATGTTGGCAACTCATATTTCCTTTAGCCTCTAGGATAAAGGATTTGAGTTTTGTGCATGCTGCCAATCCTTTAACGATCTTACACACCCTATAATCACCCTAAAAATTTGGAATAAAAGGGGAAAAAAAAAAAAGGACTGAAAAGGAAAAGAAAAATCCTGCGGCCTGCCTCAGCCAAATATCTTGGACTCGAGAGCTATTTGATCATTAGTCTAAGTATGGATAATCAGTGTAACGCTAAATAAAGAAATTATACACTGAAATGGAAAATTCACTTGGTAAAAGCCCAAAGAAATATTTCCTTTCTGGGAACTAACATTCCCAGCGAATGGCAAATGTCATTTCACCCTCACTGAGCATTGCTTCACGAGGTGTTTAGCTGGTGTGCCTGTATTTCTGTAATACTTCAATGCTAGGATTCCCCCACGAAGTGTGGCTTCACAGCCTGCCAAGCAACGTCAAGACTCACAGAAAAGCCACGTCTTCGTTATAAAGAGGTAGTAGAGATTAAAGTCAACTCAGGTTTTTAACATTATCTTATCTCCCACGTGTAATTGATTTTTCCTTACTTTTTTGTTTGTTTGTTTGTTTTTTCCTGTTTTATGTAGGACTCTAGAATAAAATTTAAAAGATGCTTTCATTCAGGTTGGTATTGCTAATCTTTGCACTCAGGGTGATGCGATAGACTGATGAGTGTTCATGAAAAAGAGACCAGTTCCCTGGAAGTCACTGGGAAAAGATATGTTCATTAAAGAATTGAAAATACACACATATATAGAAAACGGGGATTTGATCCAGAATTCTCTGCAGTTGGGGTAGGAGGACAAGTTCTGGCTGTTTATAGGCAGACAGGGCTTAAGGGTGTTCAGACTTTACACTACCTCTCCTGGTTATCTCTGCTGTGAAGTTAGAAGGAAGAGGAAAATATCTCCCCCAAATAATTCATAATCCAGAAATGAATAGGAAGAAAGAAAAAAATAAATGTACAAAGGAGATACAGAGGGGAAGGGAGGAGATAGATGAGGAAACGTGTTTGAAGAAATGTAGGGAGAAATGGAGAAGACACATGGAAGAAGATGTTACTGGTGGGAGTACAATTGAAGAGGTGTTTTTGGAGGAAGGTACTCCATGAAAGAGGGACTCTGAGAGAACTGTGGTCCTTGGGCAACCCATGCCAGGGCATGTATGACAGATACTAAAAAAATACAATAAAAGAATAATTCCAAGGTGTAAAACATTTAAATCCTTTTATTTTTAAATATACTTGGTGGGACCCAGGCTCTGTGATGTAGATGTATATGGAATGAGGACAGATTCAAACTTACTCTGAATAAGAATGCAGTGATGACCATGCAGAATTATTAACTTTGGCTCTAGATATGCAACAGGCACTCACCAGTGTGTGTCTCCCATAGACAATCATTCTGGGTACAGCTCTATGATTCCAATACCATACCGTTATGACTTTAGAAACAAACTGGTGTCTTCTCATATTCATCTGAATGTTCTACTATGTGTGATGTGATCGTATTTCTAGCAGTTTACTTAACCTTAATGAAAGCACTTACTACAGCACTGACAATGAAAGTTTACCTCAAATTATGAGACAAGTATCCTCTTCATAAAACTAATTTTCTCTTTTTCCTATAGCCTATTGTGCCTTGATAGTCTTTTTTGGCTCGCCGTTGGACATTTCTGACAATTAATAGGCTACTAGACCTTAAAGTAGAACCTTTTGCTACAAAAGCACTGCTTTCTTTAAACTTCTAGAGACAAGCCCTATCTTTCTCACTGCTTAACTGCATCTCTAAATCTTCAACCTGTCTCCATCTCCTTTTTTTAGTCTCAACACCTGTTTTGCCCAAATTTAGATCACCTCAATTTGTCCTGCCAGAGAACACAAGAAGAAATTCTGCTTTATTCCACAAAAACCCATCTCAAAGCTCCAAGTTCATTTGTGAAATTTAAATGGTAGAAGAATGAGGTCGAATTCTTCTGAAATCTTATGTGCTCATATATTCTACGGTTTCCTTCACACTACGTATGAAATTGTGATACCACAATCGCATTGTCCTCGTGATCTCATGTGACTCCTTTATACTGAGAAATTTTTTCTAATGTGGTGGAAATAAAGACATAGACTTTCCACCTTTCTTTCCAAGGATTCAGTTTTATGAATGTACCTTCCAACATAATGAGCACAAAGACCAGGGAATCTTCCATTCCATAAACTAAGACCATATACTGCACAAGCAGTGAACAACAACCAAGGTTTATCGAGTCCTCCATGATCACGCTGAAGTTAGCCTTTTGACAGTGAAAAGCTGAAATGTATATTTATTTGTCATAAAATAGACAAGATATAACTCCATAAAAGGACAATAATTCATAACTGTGTGCTAGTCACAGTCATGACATACCAAGAGACAAATTCTTTGCTTTAATAAAGTAGCTTTACATAGACAAAACTGAAAAGGCCAAGCGGGTTATGGAAAGTCATGCAGCAGAACATAAGAGCACACAGGTCCTGGATCTCAGGCCTCTTCCATCTCCTCTAATTTCTGTAGCTTCTACGGGTTCAAGAACTTACCAAGACCGGTTGCAGAATAAAATAAAAAATGGAAGTTGAATAATGGCAGAGACTTTCCAAGGGTGAGATCTGTGGGAGTAATTGAAAACCTAGTGACATTCTATGTGCAGTTAAATGTGAGTGGACAGAGGACTGGAGGACATACCACTTCAGTGCCTAGAGAAAACAATCCTGAGTTGTCAGGAGTGGACAGAGCAGATGACCTCAGAGGTTTTTGCCATCTCTAATTCTAATGATTCCTTGAGCTGCATGGCTTAGAAATACAGGGACATGTATTTAAATGATTCATGAGCTTTGCACACCCAAGGAATGCTTTAGCTGTCATGACATCCTGTAATAAGTTTGGCTCAAACCAAGACACGAAAACAAGCCATCATCTTGGCCTGACTTTGCCAGAAAAGTCTCTGGTTTCTTCCCATTAATAAAAGTTGTCATTTCTCCTGTAGGTCCCAATATACGTTGCTGGAAGAGAGGAGGAAAAGGGGAAAGGCAAAAAAAAAAATAAAAAAAAAAAGGAAGGAAAGAAAACCTCAAATCCTAAAAGTCATCATAACAAACTTGCTGCTGAGTGAAGTTGCTGTTTGGCTGAGCGTGGTGACTGCTGTGCTGTGACAGATCCTGTCAGAGAGGCACTGCCCCAGCTTGCAGGTGTAAGCATGACCTATCAAACTGAATGGGAGCTGACAGAAGGGATTTCTGCAACGTGAAACGGAGAGCTGACATGAAAACAGTGACGTGTGAGGGACTGAATCACCGCGAGCGCAACTGTCACAGATGATGTCCAGAGAAATGACAGGAGAATACTAACTTTACTTGATGTCAGTTTAGTTGTCCTTTGTGTTTGGAAGAGTAACTGCTAGGAAGGGGAAAATTTTGAAAGCTCACAGGAAAAAAATAAAATTAAAACATCAACAAAACCCCAGCAGAAACCCCACATGCACATCCATCTCAGCTCAATATCCAAAGCAGTTTTTATGTATTCTTGCAATATTTTTAGTATAGGCAATTCTATTTGTTGGATTTTTTTGGCACTTTGTCTTCTGGCTAGAATGGCAGGTTTGCCAAAACTATTTTAAGACTGAGGATTTCTTTAGTCTACTGACAGCAGCAAACAAGACCTGCTATGACTGATACTATCAGCTAATTACTCCTACTTCTACAAGGATGAACAGTCAGTTACCTTTTCACAGGAAGGAGTGAGTATTTTCAAGGTAGAATTATCGGAGGATATAAGGTAAAACTATGCACTAAGACGTCTGAGATTTGTGTTGCATCATGTTACAGACTTTCTGTATTGGACAATCACTTCATATCTGTTACTCCTCCTGATATGTTTTTGTGTAGCTCATCACCTCTCCCGGTCAGTAGTAATCTCCTCCTTGCACTTTTGTAAATGCAGTCAAATCTCTTCTAAAACAGGCTCTTTCAGTCTGCATTTTATTAAAATAGCCTGAGTAAAGAGTAGAGATAGTTTTGCCATGTTGAAATGACAATAAATACATAAAACTCTTCACATTGGCCTGAATTACTCAGTAGTGAGCATGACCAGGAGTAGTGATGTTGGACAGATGTTAAAGACAACATAGTTCAAGAGAGGGCAAATTAATCACAATCTTGCTACTGCCTTTGCCTGTGACAGGTTGGATGACAGGATTGTCATGAAGATGGTGGGATGTGAGGGGCATGATGGGCTGTCCTTGAGGCAGGAAACAGCGCTCCCACTTCTTCCATACTTCTGGTTTTAACTAAAGCACAAAATCTAGTTTTCTAAGCTCTAAAGCAAAGTGGGTTCTGAAATCTTTCCTTTCTCCGTGACTGGTGTGCCCTGAAGTATATCCAATTCCATATTCTTCTTTCAGTTCAAGAATAGCTATTTAATGTTGCTTTTCTGAGCAAACAGGCGACCCCTAGGACAAATTACAGTTGATGAGTAAAAGTATAGACTGGAGAGAGCCCTAAATGGTAGATGGCTTACTCTGTTGACTTAGCTACAGTGTCTGATTTGATGTGGTTTAAAAAAATAAATAAACAAACAAGAAAACAAACAAACAAAACCACCAAAATAACCCTAAAAAAATTTCAGTTACGTCTGATTCATATAATAGAAGAGCATGAACTGTTAGAGTTAATATTTTTGAATGAAGACAGAACTGGAATAGTAATCACAAATTCTTTCCTCTGACCTTGAGTAAGTCCCTTTTTCTTCCTCCACCTGCTCTCACTGCATATCAGCTGCCCATCAGCAATTGTACAGTGCCTCGTTCAGTTGTGTCACAATTGCATTTGATGCCTCCAAATGCTCCCACATTGTAAATAATAGTTAACATCTTATCGAATTAATTCAGCTGGCTATCAAATCGAGTCATGGTTCGAGCTGATCAAAACCTGGAATATTGGTTTCTAAAGACTGTTTATTTTCATTTGTTTTAATGGAGGGGGGAAAAAAGCACCAACATTTCAGAAATGTCTTACAAGGTGGAATTATTGAAGTGTTTCCTTTCAGAAAAATTAAAACAACCTTATTAAAACTTCAGACGTACACAATCTGAAAAGCCTTCCTTCAGGTGAATGACATATAGAAGTAAAACAAACAAAATTATGAACTTTGAAACTATTGAAACAGAAAGTTTCAAATTATTCTTAGTGTGCTGAGTTTTGTTGAGTCATGTATCAACAGCACGTTAGAATTCAGTGAAACTACCATTTCCAGAGAGAAAATTATTTAATCCAAAACCAATTCAGTCTTATTCTAACACAAATGAATTTTGATTATAAGACAAGTCACATAATACATGGGAACGAAGGTCGAAAAAATTGCTCAGAAATGTTGAGATTGGATGATAGATTTTCTTTCTTTGAGAATCGCGTGCCTATATGGCACCAGTCAGGGTATGACAAAAGACTTGGAACAAACTAACTACATGTAAACATTTCTCATTCATTATCTCGGGTTTCTGCTACTGTGTGACAAATCATTAGTCCTAGTGTAAGGCAAGCTTTAAAAATGTAATTACTTAATCATGCAGTTAGTTCCCCATCAATCCTACCAGCACTTGTTCTTAACTAGCTTTAAAGAACAAAATTAGGAGTAATTTGTAAGCAAAAGTAATTGAGGAAAGGCTGATATTGCCAAGGTGTTGACAGCACTGCACATGGTGGTGTTTCTTTTAATTCCCCAGCAAAGCAGTGGTCTCCAAATTTTGCTGAACAACACTGCTGGCTGGCTACTGGTGGAGCCTTAAAACAAGCCTTGATATCCTAGCACTGAGGCCAGGAATGAGAATTTTCCTCATTTTCTGTTATCCATCTTCAAGGGTGGCAGGAAGGAGCCGTGGGATCATTCAGTGGGATGGAGAGAGGACGGGTCCAGGAAATCTGAATATTAGGGTGACAATTAATCCTGTTTGGTTTTCAGAGTTCTTAGCATTGGGAATGGCACTGACCCAGAAAAGGGAAAGGATATGTTGAGAGCAAGAAGACTCAGAGCTTGTAGTCAGTGAATTTTATACTTTCATAAAACTCCAGGGGATCTAAATTAGGGTAAAGTAAAAATGGGTGGTGAATGGGAATTTTTTTAATGTGATCTGTTTCATTGGGGACTGTAGATTCATTAAAGCTTGAACTGTCACAAGGAAAAGATTACTTTTCACTTTTTTCTCATCTGTGAAAATTCTGAAAAATGTTTTTAAACAATTCAAGAATCTGGTCTTGTTATTTCCCAGGATGAAAAATCTAATGCTCTGATTTAAAGCGACTCGTAAACCACAGTGTATGTATGTTCTATCTGTCTATCTAATCTATCTATCTATCTATCTGTCTATCTATCTATCTATCTATCTATCTATCTATCTATCTATCTATCTATCTATCTATTAACTATCTATCTATCATCTAATCTATCTATCTATCTATCTATCTATCTATCTATCTATCTACCTACCTATCTATCTATCTGTCTATCCATCTGCCAACCTACCTATCTACCCAACATAATCCTGAAATAGTCAAAAGGAAAATGAATGATTTTGAAAATGTTAAAATAAAATGCTTAAAAACTAGAAATGTGATTCATTTTGACATATTTACTCTTGAAATAATAGTGGAACTGTCTGGAAATGAGTTTTTCTGTTCTGAAAATGAGTCAATTAAAAAAAAAAATCTTTATGAAGACAAAAAGGAAAATAAAAATCAGAGATATTTTGAGGTAAAAAAAAAAAAAAAGGAATTTTTCCCAGGATTTCTTATTCTTGGTTTTGTTAAGTTTCCATGTAGGATGCTGCAAATGGATTTTAGGGAGATTCCTCTACACATGCTATGTATATTATTGAGGAAAATAAGATCTATAGCCTGGTCAACTGGCAAGAAACCAAGGAGTTTTCCAGTGGAAACTTGCTTGGATTTTGTCAAATAATTAATGAAAAGTAATTTCAAGATGTGTCTCTTCTGAAGATTTCTTATTTCTTTGGGGGAAAATTGGTCTTAATTTGAGAGGGGGAGGTGTTATGTCAGTTTTTACTTTTGCAGCAGCAACAAGGCATTATGGACCCTCAGGAAAGAAGGAAATTAAGAGTTTTCCTGATACTGTGAGCTATGTCCTCCCAAGTGCTTGCAGAGATATAATGGAAGAGTGGCTTTTTGGAAAAGAGAGTTCTTCTGGTTGGGGGTGCAGAGTGGAGAGGGATATTCAACGGGAACATGATCCGAAGGAGAACGTGGAATTGCCTTGTGAAGGTTAAGGTTCATTGCAGAAGATATTTCTATCCTAGCTAAACTGAAACTAATTAAGCGTGATCGCAACACATTTCGATAATTGTGCCTGTGGGTTTATTTAGGACATAATGCTGAATGATCTTTAAAGGCACAGTCCTCGTGACATCTGATACGATCACAGCGTGTTTGTGTTAGCCATCTTGTGTCTTCACCAAGGGATAAGATATTTAATAAGAACCACGTGCTCATCCCATCTTAGTCACTTCTAAATCTCCTGAAAGTCTTTCTATTGAAAATCCTGCCTTGATATCACGCACTTATCTTGGCTACAAGTTGCATATGGGGAAGGAATAGAGGGAAAGTTACTTAGATTGTAAAGAAATGATGCACACTCACAGCTGCAACATGGTGTTTTGCATCATGGCAATTGGAAGTGGTGGAGAAAATCATGCCAGGTAATGCACTCAGGTAATTTAACTTCTCTTTTTCCCTAGAGACATCATGAGGGTAGATCATGGTTTTCACGTGTTGCTTTAGCCAGCAGGTATTTTAACAACAGAAACAACAGCACTTGCCTCTAGGGTTTTTGCACAAAAGATCAGGGTGTGAACGGTGATTTTCTTGTGACTAGCTGAGTGAGGACAGGCTTATATTGCTTGCTTTTTTTTTTTTTTTTTTTT
>VWZK01020225.1:0-18197 GCA_013396935.1 Baryphthengus martii
TCAACTAACACAAACTGGCAAATAAAACTGTCGAGACTGGCAAATTAAATTGTCGTTCTCCATCTTTAATGACCAAAAGAGACTGAAGAGCGTACTCTGAGCAGGTCTATGTGGGAACCCGAGAAGCAGAAAAAGAAAGTGGCTAATTCTTTTGGCACTCAGATCTCCACTCTTGAATCTAAAAATAATCTTCAATTTCATATTTTGCTTATTTGTACACACTCAGACATGCAAATCTATTTGTTTTTTTTCCCTTGGTGTAAAGGTGTTTTTCCACAGGAATACACATTCCTGAGGAGTCAGAAGGAAAACCTCTTTAAGTGTTATTCTTAGAAGCAAAAAACCTGCAAAAGTACCCTTTTGAAAAGAGAACTGTTGATTACTGTAATTAACTTTACTGGGATGCTCTTATTTATGTTAATCATGGTAATTGTGGCTATGGAGTCACAGGAAAAAAAGCTCGGAGTCTTTCCCTAGCTATTACCAGACTATAGTTAAAATAAGGTTTACATCCAGTTGTCTCTCCCAGAGAGTTTTCAGAACTGTTCATCATTCCTGGTAAGTTTCTGATTTTCCCTTTACTGAGAACAGAATTTAAGTGATTTACACTTCAGTTTGCATTGCCAAAAGCTTGACTTTGAAGATTAGCTAGGGGTTTGGGGCTTTGAAGGTGATGGCTAAATTATTCTTAGCAAGAACCTTGCATATTGTACAGTCACAAGTACACCAATCTTGTATTCAGAAAGCAAAAATAAATAAGAACACTAAATGAGTCAGGCAGCAGTACGAATTAACATAACATTGAGACCTCTAACTACATTTTTGGATAAAGGACACTCTAGCTTCATGCAGCTAACTACCTAGGTGCCTGGTTGACTCTCTAGGTCCCAAGACCCAATTTATAGTGTTCTGCCTGCCCTTTTTACTGGGCCAGGTAATGCACCACAGGCTCCCACCAGAGCGACCGCAGCTGCAGGCAGCATGAGAGCAACACACCCAGCGCTTAGCTGCAGACCACCTTGTCACAAGTCACCGACACTTCTCAGGTGTCTAGAACATTGTAGGGAACTCCACAGAAGCCACTCCTCACAGAATCACAGAACAGTAGGGGTTGGAAGGGACCTCAAAAGATCATCTAGCCCAACCCCCCTGCCAGAGCAGGAGCACCTAGAGCAGGTCACACAGGAACAAATACAGGTGGGTTTTGAATGTCTCCAGAGAAGGAGACTCCACCACCTCTCTGGGCAGCCTGGTCTAGGCTCTGTCACCCTCACTGTAAAAAAGTTTTTCCTTATGTCTACATGGAACCTCCTATGTTCCAGCTGCACCCATTGCCCCTTGTCCTATCATTGGACATCACTGAGAAAGAGCCCTTTCCATTATTTATAAACATTAATGAGGTCACTCTTCAGTCTCCTCTTCTCCAAGCTAAAGAGACCCAGCTCCTCCAGCCTCGCCTCAGCAGGGAGATGTTCCACTTAGTGGAAGTTCATCTTAGTGACTCTGCACTGGACTCTTTCAAGTAGCTCCCTGTCTTTCTGGAACTGAAGGGCCCAGAACTGGACACAATACTCCAGATGTGGCCTCACCAGGGCAGAGTAGGGGGGAGAGGAGAACCCCTCTCGACCTACTATCCACAACTCTTCTAATACACCCCAGGATCCTCCTCCCACTTCCGTGTCTCCCCAGGATCCCAGAAGAGATTTGGCTAATGACAGAGAGAGTGGCACTTACAAAAGTGGAAAGGATGTCTGTCTGGGCCACCATCAGAGCTATGTAGAGGCACAGAGCAGAAACGAACATGCTCGTGGCACAGATCAGAGGATCGGCTTTGTTGTTTATCTTCCTTAATCTTCTTGCAGCTTCTGCCCCAATAATGACACCCAAGATTCCCGTCCCGATGGTGATGCCTCCAAATATTAAGCTGGTGACAAAGCAAAGGATTCAGTTGAGCACAGTAGGACCATACTGTGGAGAAAAAACCAAACAACAAAACACTGTTAGCTTATATCTTTAGTTTCAGAGAAATCTTTATTGGGGAACTTGAATTTTATTCCACTTGATCTAACCCTCCCACTCCTTCTAAATGGATTTAATCCCAAGCCTCAATTGCAGCTATGCCTCTGCCACTGAGGGTCTGTCCTGTGGAGCAGGTATTTTCCCATTTACAGAGCAGGTGCTACGCACCCAGGCTCAAGGAAAATGTTTCTCAGTATGACCTGGCTTGGACATCGAGTGATTTAGAGACGACAGAGTCATCCTGGTTACCCTGTGAACCAATCTGCTCAGTCATCCCTAAAACACAGATGGAATAACTCTGCATCACAATCTGCTGTCTTGGAAGAGATTCTATCACATGGAATTACACATCTAAATTATAACCTTCTAGTTAGCACAGCTGAGATGAGTCACTCCCCTGACTATGGGAAACATCTAACATTTCCCAACAGAATTCAAAGAGTACTGAATAGCTAACTAGTGGGAGGCCTATGCAGTATTTTCTGAACGCCGAATTTCAAATGCCACTCAGCTTTGTGTGTCTGCAAATTCAAATGTCTTCTCCAGGAATGACAAGTTCATGTTTTAAAAGTATGTGTTTGAATAGCTCAGAAAATTCAGCTTCCAAAGGGACTTCCGTTAGAGACTCTTCTCTGTCCCAGGTGAGATCCTAACGACAAAGGAAGTCTCCTGCACAAAACCAGTGGTGCCACTGATTGTTTAATGCATCAGAATTCTCCTGAGACAAACAGGGACAGGAGCATTATGTTCTGAGCACAAGAGCTTCTAAATATTTCAGAGTGCAACACGGTAAGCTCTGGACATTTTCCTAAGCTTCCTCTGACTGCAAAGCAAAGGAACCAGCGAGGATATGACCTGCTTCTTTACACTGCAGCTACTTTTTTTTTTTCTTTCTGGCTTATTAAGAATATTTGTTTCTACAAGAAAAAAAATATTGCTATGCAAGATAACAAACTTTAAGGATATTTGTACTCTCCCTGTAAGTTCTTCGGCATTCTGATCCAGCTTGATAGTGACAATATAGATTGTCACCAGGCACAAACTATCTTAGAGATTTGGCTGGGAGAGGCAAGTCTCAAGGTGACATTAGTTGATCGAAGCATTCACGGAACTGTATTTAGAAGCTTCATGTGTTGTAAACTGCAGCTGAAATAAACCTGCAGCTGGAATAAAAGGGAACAGCCAAAACTAAATCCAAGCACAGTCCAATTTTCAGTGAGTAGAAAGTACAGGAGCCTGCCTAGTCCCTGGGAAATGCTGCTATGGGACCTTCAGGATCTGAGAACGCCCGCTTCTCAACTCTGTTTGAAAGTGTCAGACCTGAATAAAAACTTCATACTGCCTATTTATTTACCTTGAAAGGATCGAGACCTAAGTCAGCTGTAGTGCCATTTGAATTTGTGTTTCCAGGGAGTCTAAGTGCCACAGCCCTGATCCTTCAACAAAGCCTGTCACTGCTGAACAGCCAGAGGGGAAAACGACCTTAAAGTATCCCTGGGCAGGTCTGGGAGTGTGCAGCTCAGTTCTTCCAGCACCATCAGCTACAGATCTGACCCGGTTGTTTATATCACACTTTACCTCTCCCTGGAATAACAGTCTAAAACTGGCCTTATGCTGCTTCTGGCACCAGCTTATGCCAAGGTTATTTTTAAAGCATCCTGTAAGAAGCAGCACATGAGGTTAAACTACCAGGTGCTCTATTTTACTTCCCCGAGGACCATGTCTGCTCTAGCAGCTCTACTGTGGAATAATAATTCAGAAGGCAGATGAGAAAATAAAACACAGGCTAACACCTACAGCTTAATAAAGGAAGAATTTAACTTGTTTCTCTGCCTACGTTGAGCCAGACTCCTGAGTTCACTCACTTCCTCCACATTACTCCCTATGTGTAATGTGCCAACAGCAGCATCCATGGAAGGACAACTGCATTGTCAATTGAAGTACTCATGGATGACTATTCAATCTATCCAGTCATTCAAAAAAACCATTTTTGAGTTGACTCAATTATTCCATTGCAGAAAAGTGAAAGAACTCAATTACTAGAGGACACACTAAAGGTATGATTAGTGATTTTCCCTTTAATTGACAGCCTCTGTAAGCACAGCTCTGTTGGCAGTTCCAAGACCAAATCACCCAGTTTTGATGTAATGCTACGATACTACATCAAATTCATCAAGCTGGATTTATGCTGGGACTCACAATGACCCGGCCAACACAGCAGGAGTTTCAAAACCAGACTAGCAAGAAGGCAATAGGAAAGTTACAAAACCACAGGAACTAAACACATTAAATGGGTATTTAAGTAGCTTGGGGTGCACAGGTTCTTGTCAACTGAAGTCTCCTTGGTAAAGCTGCTCCTTTCCCTGCAAGTGGTCCTGATACTGCTTCTTTCCATTTTACTTAAATAGGGCTGGCAGCATCTTCCAGTTGATCAAGGGATTATAAACAAACAGGAGCATCTGAGCCTACCTGGAAGCAACGCCATGTAACATTCACACCCAAGTGCCTTCGCAAGAAGCGGTCACAATCACATCCTACCTTCTGCCTTTGGAAACAAACTGTGCCTCAGCCCCGTGCAGGGTTCCCAAGCGTGCTTCGGCGGCCGCACGCGCCTCACCTGTTAGATGAATGGCATGATTCCTGGAGGCACGGGGATGCAATGCCCTGGACAACCTGAGCCCTGTAAAGAAACAGCGGTACCCACGTTCCCAGGGCTCCAGTAACAAAGGCCATGGCGGTCAGACCCAGCGAGGACCAGACAAAACTCCAACTGAAAAAGAAAGAAGTGAAAGATACTACAAAGAACGGAGCGTGAGGAAAAAAGGAAAGCCTACTTACAATACTGTTTTGCCAATTACACAGCCCAGCACAAAGGATGCAGCTATCAGCAGAAAACATACACGTGCAGGTTTTATTATCTATTTCTGTGGACCCCAGAAATGATATAGTGTGGCCAACAAGGGAAGTAATAAAACCACTCACCACAGGTGATGCAACAGAAGCAAAGGCAAACTGAGTCAAAACTACAACAACATAAGGAGACATCAACTGTACCCTGTATTCCAACATAGCCGTGCACAAAACAACCAGACAAATACCAGAAATATCCATTACCCTTGCTTATCCTTCTAGACACTCCACAAAACTCCTTCACACAAACCCCTCCAGCAGCAGCTCCTCAGTAAGGGGCTCTACTGGCCTTTTTATCTCCACCCTCTAGTTACCACTTAAATGGCAGCTGCTTCATATTTCTACTTTAATTCTCAGCATTTGAGGGTGTGCTTGGCCTGGCCTTGCCTCCTGGCTAGCCCTCTTACAACAGAGGGGGCCATCCCTCATACCAAGGTGTGCTACAGCCCATGTCCCCCACCACTCAACGCCTACTGGGCTGCAGCCAGCAGTGGAGCTACAAGTTCTTCTTGGTGGCAAACACAGAGCCCAAGCCAGTCTTGCCCTGGATTATGGTAGGTGGCACCTGGGCAGCCTTAGCCCCTTTTACCTGGTTGAGAAATTCATCCAGATGTCAAGTTCACTTCAGGGCTCAGGGTTCAGACCCCAGCACCTCAAATATCCAGGATTTCAAGCAATAACTAACCAATTCATTCAGATATCTTATAGTCAAATTGCACTCCCTTGAAGGGAGAAATTTTGAGGAGGCTTTATCCATTGACTTCAACAGGAAATTACTAATTAGAGTGAAGAGTATGACCTACTGATTTCACATTAAATCCCAGTCCTGCTCTCTTGCAAATTCCATTGCCAACCTCTGCTAAAGCAATTGCTGTGAAATTTTTGATAGCACAACTACAACAATAGAGAGGGGGCAAGAATTTACTGGCTTAGTAGCTAAATGGAAGCGTTCTACGGGCATGTCTAAATGCCTCGGGATGGTTTTAAACTGTTTGTGTAACCAATATAAATGAGAGTAACATCTGGGTGTTCCAAAGTGTTGAGATGCAGCGGCTGAAGCACTCCTTAACTCCACCAGGGAAAGTAAAAATAGACTCTCGGTCTGCACAGAGAGTTTTCAGACAAAAGGAGAAGCATTTTAAAAGACTGTCGAAATCTTGTCTCCTTCCTGTCGCATCCTAGGAGAAAATTAACTTTTTACTGGTCTCTCTCTAGTAAATAGTTTAGGAGAAAGTGCCCCTTTAGATCAATGGGGAGGTATGAAAACTTAAGATTAAATAAAAGTGCTCCAAATGACCAGGTGACCACCAGACTAGAGAATTTGTTAAGGTAGGAATCCAGTTCTTCATCTTCTAAAGATAAAGAGTTCTTGCACTTGATTAAAAGTGGAACCACCTAGTTTTTGGCAGTATGTCCTTATGCTTTGGAAATCAATTGCTAAAAGAAAAGAAAATTAAAATCTATTTTTACAACATTGCTGGAGGTTGTAAGGAATATCTTTGTAGGAAAGCAACTTTGGCATTAATCAGGAAGGTTCGTTTTTCATTCACTTCAGACTGTGCTGCTTAAAAATTGTGATCCAAGAAACCGGATCTCTAATGCATTTTCTGTTCGGGATGCCAACAGGATGCAAATCGTCAATCAGAAAACGCTGGATCCTCTAGAACAGGACCGCTCCAAAGACAGATAAGATCCCAGGAAAGCACGAGGGGCTTTTCTTTCCCTAAAAACCTCCCCCGGGGACCGCGGAGAGCGGCGGGCGGGCGGCGGCAGCCGGAGCCGGGGCTGGCGCAGCTGCACAGCGGCACCTGCTGTTCTCCAGCCAGACCCTCCTCCTCCTCCTCCTCTTGCCCCCGGGAAGGGCTTTCAAGGGCTGCAGGGTAACGGGAGAGACAAACCTGCTGCAGTCAGGGTTTTACTTCGGCCTGCAGGTCGGCTGGTGTTGACTTTTGTGTGGTTAAAAGGAAGGAGTCATTCAGGGGAGACCTTCTCGCTCTCAACAGCTCCCTGACAGGCGGCTGGAGCGATGCAGGGCTTGGTCTCTGCTCCCAAGGAACAAGTGATAGGACAAGAGGAAACGGCCTCAAGTTGCACCAGGGGAGGTTTAGGTTGGAGCTGAGGAAAAAAACTCTTCCCTAAAAGGGTTGTCTGGGCCTGGCCCAGGCTGCCCAGGGCAGNGACCGCTCCAAAGACAAATAAGGTCCCAGGAAAGCACGAGGGGCTTTTCTTTCCCTAAAAACCTCCCCCGGGGACCGCGGAGAGCGGCGGGCGGGCGGCGGCAGCCGGAGCCGGGGCTGGCGCAGCTGCACAGCGGCACCTGCTGTTCTCCAGCCAGACCCTCCTCCTCCTCCTCCTCTTGCCCCCGGGAAGGGCTTTCAAGNCCATACAATTTCTTTATAAATCATACTGGGGTCCTACATGCCTGACCTCTTGGATCAGACCGATCTTGTCAGAGCACAGCAGGCTCGCAAACACCATACGAAGGCTGCCTGAGACATGCTGATCCAACCTGCCTCAGGCACCAAGAATTACAGAGAAAGTTACACCTGCAAAATTTGCACGCCTACCAATCTAGCCTACCCTAGGTGTTAAAGCAGGAGGGAAGGGGAAACAGTAGAAAATAGAGCTGGATTTAAATAGGAGCACACTGCCAGCACAACTTTGCCTCTTTCCCCCTCCTCAAAATGGGAGGATAGCAGAAGCAAAGACATTTTTTCTCTCTTGTGTAGCATTCCTGTAAAAGTGGGGAAGAAATATTTGTATTAATGGTGTTTCAATCGACAGTTATACAGCATACGATACAAAAGAGCTGAGTGGGGTTTGATGGTCATATTTCTACTAATGGAATGGTTGTTCTTCGATGGAGGGAACCTTTGTTGCTAAAGTCACTTACTTCTTGGCAAGTGATACGACGTCTTGACACCAAGTGGTCTTGGCAGTTCTCTGTGCTCCTGGTTTCTCAGCGGCAACTCGTATTGTGCCGGAGATACTCAGTGCTCTGTGGGCTGCCGTCCTTCTCTGGGTCCTGTGAGGGACCAGTAGAATCAGAAGAACCACTGCTAGACCTCCCATGCAAGGAGTTACCTGTAGACAGGACGTTGGTTAGATCAAGGATACCTTTTGTCTTACAGTGCAGACTCCAGAGCAATTCAAATTCAGGATGAGAATCACGTATCGGAGACTTTCAGGCACATTCAGAAACAGTTGTGACTTGCTGTTTATAGGTCATGGTTGTAAAGAACAAGAGTGTCTTTTTTACATTTATGGTGACTTTGGAGGAAAGATAAAAGATTCTCCCATTCCATTACACGGATGCATGATCACTCCCTCTGATTTTGGAGACAAGCATGGGAAGAAAGCAAGCTGTACCATAGCACTCTGACTACCAGTGCAAGAATCACTGATGTGGTCATCACTGTTATCTGAGTAACACCAGACTGTAATTCCAGTAAACATTCTTCCCCACTCATCCTGTACTTGCTGATTCATTTTATAGTTAAATTAGGAGGATCTGACAAAGGACTTCCAAAGTCTCTCAGTGTGGAGAGACATCATGATGACATCACCAGAACAGAAGAGGTTTTTTTCTTGAAACCCTCAAATAATAGAAGTTGTTCCTAATAACATTTCAGAAAACAATCTCTCTTTATTTTCCTGAAGAATTATACTGGTGCTACCAGTATAATGATCATTTTACCTTCAGTCTCTTCTGTTTGAGGCGGTCTTGGTGCACTGACACCCATTCCAAGTGTATCCTCAGGTAAGAGGAACATCATCCCCTGCCCTGGCTGCTGTACAATTTCACCTACACCTGCTTTCGCTCTTCAAGAGCCAGGCATAAATCTGCCGCTCATCCTGCAGGAAGAGTTCTCTCAAACACCCAGTTCACGACCAGTCTGACAGCAGAAAGCCCTTCCGCTGCTCACCTCTTTTAACACAACAAGCAGAAGTAATCGAAACCTCAGGGACGATTCAGATTTTACAGTGAACGGCTCAGCCCCATGAGTGGAAGCGAATAACTCACCCTGAATGCCCAGTGCCAGTCTCCTGTGACTTCCGTCATGCCGGCTGCTAGGACATAACCGAGACCACTGTAAGCAACAGAAAGGAATAATCAGCAGGCACCAACGAATTCTCACTGGCTGAAATGACATGTCTTGACAGCTAAGGAGAGCACAGAGAAGTATTCTGTCATAGTTTTCAAAATGGTTAAACAAAACCAACCCTCCCGGACTACTTGCCAGCCAGTACGACAAAGAGAATCTAATCTCCTCAGAGCAGACTTGAGATGGGGGCAATACTGTCCCAGATTCCCCTTGGAATATAGATTCTGTAGAATGATGCTGCAAACCCAGCTCAGACAGCCCACAGAGCAGTTCATAATCGACTCTTTTCTCTTCTAGTCATGTGCAGGAATCCCTTTAGTTTTAATCTGTCTTCTAGGCTCAGCCTTGGCTGCCTGATCTAATACAGAGTGTGCCCCTGAACCACTTACAAAGCCCTTCTCCACCTCTTCTTCAGACAAAATGTCAATTTAATTGAAAGAGGAAAGTGCCAGTTCTTCCTTGGGAGACATTTAATGGAAGGTTCTTGAAAAATTTGTTAAGTAAACAAATATCTGAAAGCTTTTTCCTTCCAAAATCCAGAAATAAATTACCTACTCCCATGCACATATTTCTTTTTAGAACCTTTCGGTTTTCAGGCTTTAGATTCTTTCTCTAAAAAATGTTGGGGGGAAAAGAGCAAATTTTTCTTCATGGTAAATAGAGAAACAAGCCTAACAAGGTAGGTAAACATGTTAAAAAAGTGACAAATCCTTTTGCAAGAGCCAATGCAGATATACACAGAAATGTGGCTAATCAAGGCTCAGGGTATATGGAATTCCAGGCATGATCAGACCAAATTTCAAACAGTGGGTCAGTTAGTAGCAGGAAAACCAACCTTCCCACTGGAATGAAGATATAGAAGATGGATAACATCGTGGTCCTTTTCCCTTCCTCAAACAGGTCCGCAATGATGGTAGGCGCTATTGTGGAATAACTGGCCGTGCCAATGCCAACTAGTCCTCGTGAAAGGAAGAATATCCAGTAGTACTGCAGGCAAAAGACACATAATGGTCCTAAAAAAGCCTATAGCAAGCAAGAAATCTTACTATTAAAGAGATGCTTTTAAGGGGATCAAAGGTACCAGAGGAAATGAGAAATCAACTGCCTTTTGTACATGTTTCTATTCCCTCTGCTCACATTTGCTTCCCTCACATCCCAGTGCTGTGCTTTCTGCGCTCTGCACAGTTGTGACTTCTTAGTGACACCCAGAGGGAATTGCAGGGTAGGGTCGATGGCTCACAAGCTTGCTGAACAAGCTGCTACACTGTAAGGTACATTTGGGACAAAAATAAGACCCCACCAATTGCTACAGTCATGTGTGGGTTCTCCATTGCCCAGGCTGGCCTGCACCATCCCATAAAACATTCCTGCACCAAGTCCTTTTAGCCCAGCCTTGGAAAGGGAGTGTTCACAGACAACTTAAGCTTCTCCTAATGCGATCACAGAAGGACTTTATCAACTCCTGCAAGACATAAGGAGGTTATTTTCACAGTACCCTCTAAAAAAGCACCATACCGATTCACTGATGAATGAACTGCCTAATGTTACACCAGACCAGAAGAAAATACCAGCTCCAAGGATGATCTTCCTATTGTATCGGTCACCGAGGTATCCAAAGATGGGGGCAGCCAGCATGTAACACAAGATGAAGACTGGAAATCCAAGAAGGAGCAAAGATAATATTAGTCAAATTATTTATACCGTGGGTACTCCTCACCCCTCAGACAAACTCAGGGGTTTCTTTTAGGGCAGAGGTTAAAAGCAGGCTGAGTATTTCTAAACATCAACCTACCTAGAACTGGCAGGTAGGTTGATATTTAGAAAAAGATAAACGCAGATTCCAAAAAAACTACTCAAAAATAAAATGTGTGAATTGCTCAAGTTTTGTATTTCTTGAGAAATTCTTTCATCTTTTATGATTCATATGCTGTAGGAGTTTGGAAGGACTCAACTCCAGTTTTCCCTGAACCAAAGACTTTCTGGTTTGCATTATAGTCAGCCTGCCCACAAGTGGAAGTGAGCGATACCACACACGAGTAGGAAGTAGAAGAAATAAGTAACTGCACGGTCTTTTAGGAACAGAACACAGAGGAACAAGGCAAAATAAATTCTCTGACCTGAAGAGATTTTATTACCTGCTTGCAGTAGACCTGTAGCCCCATCGCTAAGCTCAAAGTATTTCTGTATATCCAACAGGATCCCTGCAACAGACGGACACCGACTGTCAGCAAAGTCCCCCTCCTCACGCCTTGTAATTCAATTCATTTGCCAGCTCAAAGATTTATTTGAAGAAGAGGGCTTGCAAAAACTGCAGCACATTTAGCTTGCTAGTTTATATGCAAACCAGTACCACAGATACATAGAGAATTAAAAATTCTCACCATTATAGATGAAATTCCTGATCTTTCACTACGCAGGTCTTACCAGAGTCAGTTTTAGCCACTATTTCAATCACAACAGTTCTGTTTCTTTTGCACCTAAGTTAGTACCTAAGCACACAACCAGTTTACAGCTCAAGGTTTGATTGACACAACGTGGAACAAAACAGTGGCAAAGTTTTGCAGCCAGGAGACTGCTACCTTCATACAGCTGATCCTAAATCTTTTGTAAGAACCTCAGAATGTTAGGATGAGTTGAAATCCCTTCAGTTAGGAATAACTGTTCATATTTTCAGTATATCCAGCATGCAAATGAGCGCCTGTTGGATTTTTCAGGCTGCAAACGGCAACAGTCTTCGTTAGCTAACGGTGGCTGAATCAGCCCACAGCCAGGGAAACAGCGCTTGGCATTCAGATCGTGGTTCCAATTGTGTAATTCCGCTCACATTTCCATGACAATTTTGCAGAGATCAGATGAGATACAGATAACTGCAGATTTACAAATTAACAGGTGGTGACAATGACAGACAAACTTCACCAAAAGTGGTCATTTCCATTTGCGATAAACGGCTGACAGAAATTCCATCTCAACTTCCAACCCTTCAATAGCTGTGGAAAAAGGTTAGAAGAGTTGTCAAATAGTGTGGAAGTCAGTCACACAAGCGTCAAACTGAGGGAAGGTCTGTGGGTCTGGGACCTCATGGAAGCATGAATGGTACTGAGACCAAAAGGTCACTTTCATCTCTACATCATGCCAAGGCTGCAGATTTACCATCTCACCTATCTTGCATTTCCCCACTATATTCCTGAAAAAAAATTTAAATAGCAGAAGATAGTGCTTTGGCTAAGCGTACCTTTGCTCTGGTGTTGGAAGGTACCAATTAAAATTGAAATTTCTTCTCCATATAGCTTTAGTTTTGCCAAAATAGGCAAAATCATCCCTGGACGTGTTGAAGCCCAGGCTGGATGAGGCTCTGAGCAATCTGCTCTAGTGGGAGGTGTCCCTGCCCATGGCAGGGGGCTGGAACTGGATGATCTTGAAGGTCCCTTCCAACCCAAATCATTCTGCGATTCTATGATTCTGTGATGACGCCACCACTCAAGAAAACAAATAAATGGTCCACTGAGTTCACAGGAGGGATCTGCAGCAGAGTGGAGCTCAGGGTGAGGTTAGCACCAGGTACCTATTCTGCTCCTACGGTGGATTTTCCACGTTACACCATTGACTGTGCTGCTGCAGTCGCTTTAAAAGCATTCCTGAGCCCACTGGTTTAAAGCTAAATCCATGCTCTCCCACAGTCCCCGTGGCTGCAGCATCACCAGTTTCCTCACTATTTACTGGTGTGACTGGCAGTCAGGGTAGATCAAGGTCTAGCCTGACAGCAGCACTAGAGGATTTATCGCTGTTTCTCAACAACTCGAACACGTTCTGCATTTAGGGTTTTCCTCGTGGTCTCAGAAGTTTAAGTCAGTGACTTCATTCAACCATTTTCATCATTAAAATGAGACAATTTGCTGTAGCTATTCAGCCCGGTGCAGAAGGACTTGGGGGTGCTGGGGGTGAGGAACTGGAGCTGAGTTGGCCCCATGTGCTCGCAGCCCAGCAGCCCCTGGCCCCCTGGGCTCATCCCCAGCAGCGTGGGCAGCAGGGCCAGGGGGGGATCCTGCCCCTCTGCTCCCAGGGCTCTGGGGAGACCCCCCTGCAGGGCCGGCTCCAGCTCTGGAGTCCTCAGCACAGGAGAGACAGGGAGCTGTGGGAGTGGGGCCAGAGGAGCCCCAGCAATGCTGGGAGGGCTGGAACCCTCTGCTGGGAGGCCAGGCTGGGAGAGTTGGGCTTGTGCAGCCTGGAGAGGAGAAGGCTCCGGACCTTACAGGAGGGCTTCCAGTACTTAAAGGGAGCCTACAGGAAACGTGGGGAGGGACTCTATCAGAAGTGTAGTGATAGGATGACAGAGCCATGGTTTTAAACTAAAAGGGGGGATATTTAGACATATAAGGAAGAAATTCTTTACTGTGAGGGTGGTGAGGCACTGGAACAGGTTGCCCAGAGACGTGGTAGATGCCCCATCCCTGGAAGTGTTCAAGGACAGGTTGGACAAGGCTCTGAGCAACCTACTCTAGTGTCCCTGCCCATGGCAGGGGGATTGGAACTAGATGATCTTTAAGGTCTTTTCCAACCCAAATCATTCTGTGATTCTATGATTCTGGTAGCTGATTATCAACACACAAATAACTGTATTACAGGAACTTCAGGTTTGGACTAATAGAGTGTTTAAACTAAATCACAGCTAACACAAGGCTTGAACTGAATCACAACTTCATCTCAAACTATCTTTCACACTGAGCAGCATTAAATGCTATCCCCTCAGCATACCTGACATAACTGGCCTGAGCAGTTATCGGCAAATGACAAAGCGTTGATCCAAACAGTTCGGAACAGAGTAACGGATCAGAGGGGTAAGGTCGGCACGATCACCATTTTTAACAAATTAAAGACTCAATTCCAGCAGACAATTAAGTGGAAGAGCTCATTTTCTATGTGAAGATTGATGCAAACTGTGTCAAAGCCTGTGAGCAAAACTGCCCGGAAACCACAACTTCACAACCGCCACCAGTTTACTTTTACAAAAATACGCAAGCCTCTCCTTCTTCTCTTTCCTGTTGACTTCTATTTAATGATATGTCCATACATATGGATGAGCCAAACTCAAAAGTACTGCTGCAGGAATTCTGCAATGCAGCTGAATTCTCACAGGTGACCAGTATATTGCTGGGGTACAAACCAATTCACAGGCCTCGTGGCCTAAGAGGTCACAGAGTTGACTACAAAGTATTTTAGCCGTACATTGTAATGTAAGTAGATGTTTGGTATTTCAAAGACCTGGACACTATCCCCACTTCTGCTCTTGAATTCTGACACGTCCCTGAAGGTACCTCCCTCACAAGAAACCGCGTTAACAAGCAGGCAAGTTTTACTTCACAGGCCTTTTTGGAAATGTTAAGCTCTGAGCTCGTACAGGAGTCGGGGAATAGTTCAAAGCCTGGGATGAGCCAAATGACTGCCTCCACTTAACACTTCCAAAGTGCCTACACTCCAAGCATCCTAGTTCTTGCTCAAAGATATTTTCATCCTCTCCTGTCCCCTGCCTTTTCCTTTCCAGAGAAAGTTGCTTGAGAGCAGAACTCATACACTGTGGTTGTTCAGTACCAGCCGTGCAGTATCGTTCAGCACGCACCCCGACTGGTTTCCTTCCCTCTTATGTGTGTGGTTAAGAAGTATTCAAAAGAAAAAAACTCCTAAACCTGCTACTCTCTCAATTTGTAAAGATACTGACCAAATGTCTGCAATTTCTGAATGGTCTAAGTAGTAAAAAGCTTTAGTTTGTGTACGGTCGCTAGAACAATAATTCTAAAATTAAGAATCCATCTTTTGGGTTTTTTCCAGGTTTTAAAACATTGATGATTTCCAGGCAACTCAGAAGCAAAATATAGCGAGCTCACAGCAAGTGTCTCCTCCTAATTTATAAATCAGATCCCTGGAAGGATGGTGGATGCTTTGAAGTGATGCTAAACAGAAGGATTTCCACAGACCACAGTTTACATGGGAGAAAAACCCATAGATTTCCCTTGAGTTTATTAGAAGCAATGCTATGCTGTTCACAGCTATGTAAAAAAGAAAAAAAAAATCACATTTTGGAAGAAGGATATTATTTATCAGAAGGCAGGTTGTAACTTTGGTAGGGGATGCTTAAGGAAGTGGGTCTCTGTTCTCTTTACACAGGCTTGTTCCACTCTTCATTGCAGAAATCACACCATTTCCAGCGGAGAACGCAGAAGTTAAGCCTTCCCTAAACAAACTTGCACGAATACAACATAATTTTTTTTTTACTTCTAATTGGGGGAGTGGCATCAGTAGTCTTCAGATAAAGGAATGCCATATCTAATCTACTAGAACCTGGTAAGGTGCTGTATAAAATAAAGGGAAGCTTTTTAGTCAGATCTCTGTAGAGACAGAAAAACAGACTAGTTGCTCCATATGCTGAAGTCTCTTTATAAGAGACGTAGATTTAAAAATATGAATCTCAAGCATGCTACAGATGTGAGTATTCTACTAACCATTAATAAGTGATACAGCATTTATTGGTCTCTCAAGATTTATAATTGCAAGTTTCACTAAGAGTCTGACCAACAGGCGAACACAGACAAGTGAGAAAGATTAAAAAGCCCTAAAGCAAATCCTTACTTCAGAAAACATTTGTAGCTACAGAGGAAGCAGAGCTGCAGAGAACTTAAATTTCGTTTTCCTTCGAAGGAGAAAAAAGGTTCTCACCTGGTACAATGAACCAATCCATGAAAATTATTAAATTTGCATAGCAGAGCACAGCAGCTGTCAGGTAATCTCTCTTTGCTGGACTGTTCCTCGACGCAGAGACGACAGGACCTCGTCTCCCACGGGCTGCAGTAGCTCCGTAACTGAGCTCCTCGGGAGGCGGCCCGGCCTGCAAGGCTGTGTTTTCGTGTGCACTGGGCTTTTGCATGTTTCCCAGCGCAGCAAAGTCACCAAAGACGGTGAAGCGTTTCCTTAGCTCACCGAGCGACAAGTCAAGTTTGTGCTGGGGCCGTGAGGAACTTCAATCACTACGGTCATTTCCGGCGGTGAAGCCCAGCCGCTAAAAACTGCAAGGAAACGTTCCTTGCAGTAGGAAGAACTTTACCAAAGGAAGAAGCTGCAGCCCCGCGGTTTTACAAAAGGGCCGAAGTGCTCTAAGTTGAAGACAAGGACAAGTGCGTGGAAACAACAGCACAAGAAGCCGTCGTGCGGCCAAGAAATGACCGTGCCCAACTTTGCAATGATCTCACAGAAACTGCTTATGCAAAATTAATAATCATCTGCACTAAGGTCACAGCGAGTTGACACAGCTAAAAATGGCCTTTCTAGAGACGAGAGGGAAAGAAACAGAGAAGCTGGTTTGCTAGACCAGGTACCTGTCTTGGACTTGAGGGGACCTTTGGCACAGACTTCCAGTGCAACTCTGGACAAGTCATTTGCTTTCTCTGCGCCTCAGAGCTTTATTCCTGCCACACGCACCGCCCTCTCTTGAAATAGGGTTTTGAAATAGGGCTACCTCACTTTGTCCCTGCCACCTCATCCGTCACTTCTTGTTACCACCCACCTGCCCACTGGCCAGTTACGTTCCCAGAACAAAATCCTTTCCAGTAACCTCCCGGGTTCAGAGGTCCAGTCAGGAATTCAAGCAGAAGACTCATACTCTGGACTTCTTGCTCGTTTTGGTTTGGTTGGTTGGTTTTGTAGGGGTAGAATAGCAAACAAACACAAAAGCAACAAAAAACTCAACCCAGAACGCTACAGTAATGACAGAAAGGGAGATGGCAACAAACCCACTCTTCTTCACCCCTGCCGGAGCTGTGCGCGTTCCACAGCTCTGAACGGTGCAACAGGATTTCTTCCCCTTTCTCCCACAAAAATTGGTCTGAAAGGGGAAGAAAGAAGGACACAGGAAGCTGTTCTTGTTCTTTCAGGGTGTGTATACACCCTTCATCCTTGTCTTTCTTCTGTCTGCTCAATTTTGAAGTATTCTTACTTAATTCTTCCAGCATCAGCTGTCCTATTATATTAATTATTTTTTTTGACACAGTATTAGTCACATGTCTTTTGAGCCATTTGGTGGATTGACAACTTCAGAAGGCAAATTATTTTTTGCACCCCGTTAAGAAAGTTTAAAGTTAAAATGAACAGTAAACTGTAAGGGTTTAAGAGTGAGGCCGCTAACTGGAATGAGGATTGATTACAGTTTATGACTCATACATGAAGACAAGATTCTATAGTCGTGTTTGTGGTTCTTTTTAAGAACTGTGAATTTCACACTTCAGACTGAACTGAAGCACAAACTAGCACTCGGTAGTCTTGGCCATTTGGTAGAAGCTGTACTCCTTTTGCGTGCTCCACACTCTGGTGTTGCATTTTATCTTCATTTCATGAAGATCTAGTTCTTCATGAACCAAAAGGCATGCTTAATTTAATCATGGGTAAGTCTGTATTAATTTTATCTCAAGAAGGGGTTTTTTTTTGTAACATCTTAGCTCTCAACTTTCTAAGGGAGAATTTTGCTATAGATTATGGGCATCTCTCCCCACTCCTGCTCAAGGGAGCTCCACGTAAGTCAGCCCATGACTGAAAATATTTCAGAGTGTGTCAACTTAACTATCAGGAAGTAATTTTTGCTCTTTATTCAATATTATCACTACTACCTTTTTGTCTGCTATAGACTATAAAACCTTCACTGAGTAAATGTCACATTAGCTCTGCATCCCATTGCTTTATTAAACCAATGAAGTCAAGACTTGACTTCACCGGAGCAGTAAGACTCAGCACAATCTTGTAGAGATTAGAAACTAGGGCTATTCACAACCGTGGCTAAAAAACTCTGCCAAAAATTATTAAAATTACTTTGAGGAATGCTGGCTTTGAATATGGGCAAGGAGAAGGTCAGCTGGGCAAGGAGGAAGGTCAGTTGGGTAGGACAAGTTGAGCTGCGCAAGAAGGTCAGCCGGGCAAAGCGAAGGTCAGTCGGGCAGGAGAAGGTGAGCTGGGCAAGGAGAAGGTCAGTCGGGCAGGAGAAGGTGAGCTGGGCAGAAGTTCAGCCTGTTTCCCTTCAGCCCCTGGGCAGCGGGGAGAGAAGAGGCGGCAGCTCCCCCGCGGCAGCCGCTGCAGGGCCGCCCCGCGCCGCTGGGTGGCGCCCAAACACCGGCGCCGGCAGAGCCG
>VWZK01020225.1:18363-32548 GCA_013396935.1 Baryphthengus martii
CCGCCGCCCTGGGCCGAGCGGCTCCGGCTCTTCCCGACCGCTCCCGAGCGCAAACTCCTCAGCTACTGACAAAATAAGGATAAAATTGAAAAAAACCCTCAACGGCAGCACGGAGAAGTACAACCTAAACAGGGTGCTGGAGACTCAAACTGCGGAATCTTAGCTGCTTGCGGCAGAGGTTCGTTAGCAGCAGGAAGTGAAGCAGGACAAGTTGTGCTATTTTATTTTTTTTCATCCCCGTTCTCTTCCAGAGCAAGGCAGTGGTGCATCTGGGCTCTGTGTCCTTCAGGATGAATATTTTCCATAGGTGATGCCCAGCCACATCTCAGCCCTCGTAAGGATTTAACTCTGGCTCTGGATAGCTTTAATGTCTCTTAATCCCAATGTCCTTTGAGTTTCTGGGGCACGTCGTGTGTTGCTCTGAACTCCTGACATCTACTGCTACACTGCAGGTTTTATAGACAGTTAAAAAGCAGATTTTAAACTAATGCTGTTATGGCAAGAACTCAGTTCTGCTTTCCTAAAATGGAATTTCCAAACTCCACATTTTCCAAAGGCAGAGTCAATTTAAGCAGAAAAATGTTCCTCACCAACACCAAACTGCCAACTCTAAACAGAAAACTCTTGAGTCTCCTTTTGCCCTTCGTTAAAACCTCCAGCCATCACTCCCACTTTAGGCTTTTTGATGCTAGTCTAGGTGGCCTTTTTCTGTCTGCAGCACCAAACTTGTGAGCCAGGTTCTCACAGAATCACAGAATGGTAAGGGTTGGAAGGGACCCCTGGAGATCATCGAGTCCAACCCCCCTGCCAGAGCAGGATCACGCAGGGCAGGCCACACAGCAACAGATCCAGGGGGGGTTGAAAGTCTCCAGAGAAAGAGACTCCACCACCTCTCTGGGCAGCCTGGGCCAGGCTGCATCACCCTCAAAGGACAGAAGTTTCTCCTCCTGTTGAGATGAAACCAGCTATGTTCCAGCTTGTACCCATTATTCCTTGTCCTATCACTGGGCACCACAGACAAGAGCCTGGTTCCTTCCAATCAACACCCACCCTCAGATATTTCTAGACATGAATCAGATCCCCTCCCAGCCTTCTCTTCTCCAGACTGAACAGCCCCAGTTCTCTCAGCCTTTCCTCACAGGAGGGATGCTCCAGTCTCTTCATCATCCTCGTAGCCTCCACTAGACTCTGTCCAGTAGATCCCTGTCTCTCTTGAACTGGGGAACTCCTGTGGAACCTCAATGCTGAACACACTGCAGCTCTGCCACCATTACTGGTACCAGAGATCACCCATCCCTGGCCTCGTTCCCCTGCTCCTGTACTTCAGTGTCACAGTCCACGGCCTTCCATCCACTCCAGCTTCCACTGCTGGATACACAGTCGCTTCTGAAAGGCCCTCTGTGACTTAGCTCTGTCAGCTCTTGTAGCCATCACTCCCAGAGAGCTACCCAGCCTTCAACAGCCAGTTTGTCCTGTTCTCTGATGACGATTTTCATGTTCACGTAGACATTGGCCATGCCAAAAAATTCCTGCAAAACTTTGTGACGATCCCCCTTTACCGTGCGGTCTACAAGACGCCACGGCACCAATACAGATCAACTTTTGTTAGGCAACATTAAGGCTCCTTTCTTATAGCCAAATATTTTTCTTTTTCCCCTTCTTTGTTGATTTCTCTGTCAGGATCTGGCCTGAGTGCCTTGGAACAGAGTGCCATGCTTGCCTCCACAGCTTACACTGGGGGGCCAGGGGCCAGGGCAATATCACAAGTAGGTTTTTTGTGAGCTCCTCTGGCAGTAGCAGCAGGTCACAATCTGTCTATTCCAGACCGTGGGCACTCGGCCACACACACAGCAACGCACTTTCTGACACCCTTCTGAATCTGGCCGTGGGACCAAAGGGCCTTTTGATGGCTGAGCCTGACAAACGCAGCCGAGGTGAACGCGCCCGTTCGGTGGTAGCTTGAACTGGTTGGCTGATACTCAGCAGGCCAAGCCAGGGGAGTTTTCTGTGCTGGGGAAGGTGGCTTGTTTCAACTAGAACATTCCAGTAAGTAAGTTCTCCTTGGCTGTTACTCCTCTAGAGTGTCCTGTCTGTCCAGGCACCCGCTCAGCAACTGGGCAGCAGCCCTACTGGGTCTTCACTCTGTGTATTTATTTAACCAAATACCATAGAATCATAGAATTGTCAGGGTTGGAAGGGACCTTGAAGATCATAGAGTTCCAACCCCCTGCCATGGGCAGGGACACCTCCCACTAGAGCAGGTTGCCCAGAGCCCCATCCAACCTGGGCTTCAAAACTTCCAAGGATGGGGCTTCCACCACCTCTCTGGGCAACCTGTTCCAGTGTCTCACCACCCTCATGGGGAAGAACTTCTTCCTAACGTCCAATCTAAATCTCCCCTCCTCTAATTTGGATCCATTCCCCCTTGTCCTATCACTACCTGACATCCTAAAAAGTCCCTCCCCAGCTTAATATCCCTTAGTAGTGGGTGCTGCCACGTCCATGAACAGCTCTGGGGGTTTTGCCAGAGCTTTCCCAGAAAGGGACATCAGGAGGGGCGTTAATAGTGATCCAAGATGTCAAAAAGATAAAAATCGAAGGATATTTTATTATCCTGATTAACTCCAAACCATTTCTATAGGTGTAACAGAAGGAGTAGCAAACAGCAACACAGTCTGTGAAAGAACTGAGCACAGCAACAGTATTCATTGTTGACTAGATCTATTGATACTGGTTTTAGGAAGAAAGAAAAAAGCTGCTTTTGGTATCTTACCTCTCCCCTGCATGACCCAGAGAGAGAACATAAAGTAGCCAAAAGAAAATACGTGCTTTGTGTGCATTTGCAAGCGTCTGTGGGAATGGTCTGCATTTTGAGGTGTACAGATTTTAAACCTATCATCATGGAAGCAAATTCAGAAAGTATAAGATTCTGCAAATAACTGGAATATGGATTGCTGCAAGACAGTAATTTTAGTCTCTGACAAGATCAGAAAAGTGAAATTTAACATAATTCTGGTAGACAGACAGCTTAATAAATGCACTCCTGGACCTACCTGAAATATTCCACCCCAAGGAGATTCAAAGACAAGGATAATGACTACAAAAGAGCTGCGGAGTGACAGATTTAGGTAAGAGACTGGGGGTTCTTTTAAGGTTTGTCACTGCAGTCTCTGTTTGAACCGAGGCTGCACTGCCTTTTGGTTTCCAACCCAGTTTGCAATGATAAAACATAAAGACAAACTTGGATGTAGACATTAATATCTGGGCTGCATGTCTGGAGGGACGGCAGTTTGACCAGTTTAAACCAGCGACCGACCTGACAGAAGAGCAGGCTACTCAAGCAATGTAATCATGTGTAAGATTCAGCACAATTTTCAGTTTCAGATATATTATAGAATCAATATTGTATCCTGTTCTCGTAAAAGACCATATTGCAAAACTCTGGGGGTGACTCATCTACTCATGTGTATGTTTTTCTTGCATTTCAAGCCTGATTTCCGGACTGATGCACATTTGCCAAATAGTTGTTATCTTGGAGTATAGAGCTGGTGCTGGCGGAAAGGGAGGGAACCCCAATGCTCTCCTTCCCTCGGCAGTTTGAGAAATTCTGCACCTGAGATTGGTTGAATCTGCTGTGTCTCGGTGTATTGCCTGTGGCCACATTTAGTCAACATTTACAGTCAGGTAGCGACTGCTAATGACTTAAAATACTGTTATAAAATATTTAGCATTTTAGAGTAAAAACTTAGTAGCTGAATAATCAAGACTAGATTGCCGATAACTTTTCTTCAACCCTTTGCAGGCAGAACTAGCAGTATGAGCCGTTACTCAATTTGCATGTCTCTTGCCTTCGCATGCACCTTCTGGAACAAATAGGTAGCGAGGGACTGAACCGTGCAGACTAACACTTTTTGTGAGTCCAGTACACTTCAGGATCAGTCTTCTGTTACCGAAAAAACCATCAGGAAAACCAGCTGGACCACCTGTTCCATTATACATTTAATTGGAAAATATCTGCTTGGAAGATTCCGATTCTGTGAGTTTCAGTAAATGCTACATTTTTAATTAGTGCATGCTTTTTTACCGTCTCAGCCTGAATTTCCTTTTAAAATGTTTTCTTTCACATTGCCTGGGTAATAGCACAAGACACAGCGTGAGCATATTTTAGCCTTGTGATAGCAGCAAACTCTAAACTATAAAATCCACTTTTTTAGCCAAGTAAGCTATATGTATCATCCTGGGATGGAGATCATGCTTTTGGTTGGGCAGGGAGGATAGTTCAGACTCTTCTACACCTCTTAATTAGAGAACAAATTGCAACTTCACGAAAAATTTCTTGGGGTGCTTACCCAAATAACTCATGTCATGGGTAACACTCTCCTCAGTCATATCCACAGAATTCTGCCTCAAAAGGTAGAGCAGAAGAAATGACAGTTCCAGCACATAATCACAGAGCAGGGAAGGATGAACGCTCTCCAATTCTGTTCACTGTTCCCTCCTTCTTCTCTGGAAGAAGAAGAAAAAAAAAATTAAATAAAGAAACCTTCTTAGCGAGTGAGAACATTTTGCATTAACATCAGACAAAGGAGGAAGCTGCACATTACTGGAACAGAGCTTCCTCTTCTAGCTGAGATTTATTCAGGCACAGAACAGCTCATGGAGGTCAAAAAGAAGTGAGATATTATAGTTACTATGCACCGAAGTTACTATTTTGCTAAGCAATTTAATTGCTTTTGCCTTTGTCATTTTTTTAGCCCAAGCTCACTTTTGTTGGCGTATCTGGATTTCTCGCAGCTTTGGATTCTGGATGCTTCTGCCACAATTACAGCGGAACAGGGCTGTGAAATCCGCATGGATTTGGGAAGAAAACTGTGGAATTAAATGTCTGTTTAACCTATGCGTTGACCTTTCTACCACAGTGAAACATTAATCCCCAGAAGAACCATTAGGTGACCACTGCAGTCTTCACTTTTACTCACCAGAGCCCTCTTAATTAAGAAGACAGCAAAACGGATAAGGAGCCATTTATTATGAGTAATGACAAACAGACAAGCAGGCAGAACAGAAATGGAGGCCTTTCCCTATGAGGCCTTCTTCTTCCCAGCCTCGCTGCCTCCAGACTGAAAGAGAAGACTCTTCTGCAAGGGAACGCAGCCTTTTAATCCTTATAGAGGGTGTCAAGGTTGGAGTTAACTAAAAACTTGAATAAACACAGATTTAAATTAAGAAGAGTCTGATTTAGTATTGAGAATGTCCTGACTTCCCAGAAGAGCGTCCTGCACAAACAAATTTCCTGTCACTCTCAATGCCTCCAGTCAGGCCGAGTGCAGGCTCCTTTTTGGGAAGTACCTGAGCTCCCTATAGCCGTGCAGAATGGTTAGCACCGAAAAACAAACTCTGCCAGCAATAAAAGAAAACTTTTGTCGTTTCGAAGCTCTTCGTTACGCTGACCCCGGGATGCTGATGTTCATGGCAATTATTGGGCAAATATCTGGAAGTCCTTAAAGTTATGAAGCAATTTAGACAGGAAATGGGGATTAAAATAGATCTCTACTGTCACTGATAGGCATCCCTATCAGAGCCTACCTTAAGCAGAGGGTAGTTTCCACTCCAACGCAAAAACAAATGCAGAAAGTGGCCAGACTGACTCTTTTCCTGGGCATCTTCGGTTTGAATTTAATCAACTAGTGACAAAGAAGTCTGTAAAAACCTCAGCCCGTCAAACACCTGCTTTAAATGGAACAAAAGCAAAAAAATCCATGCACATTGAGAAAAAACAAAAAGCTAAGTGTGGGAAGGATAATCTATCAGTTATATTGGTAATCTGGGAGTTGGGAAGAATTCCTTGCTCTGCTACCAATATCCTTTGCTAAAGCAAAGGGATCTCTAAAGCAAATGGTACTATTGATCCTTAAAAGGGAGAAAGAAAACAATAAACATTCAAACTTTGAAACACTTATATAGTTCTACTTAATATCCAATTCTTGTTAATTAATTATGGAATCACAGAATTACAGAACAATAAACATTCAAGCTTTGAAACCTTATATAGTTCTACTTAATATCCGATTCTTGTTAATTAATTATGAAATCACAGAATTATAGAATGATAGAATCATTAAGGTTGGAAAAGACCTGTAAGATCAGGTCCAACCATCTTAACACACAAGATGTTTTTGGGCTTCAGCACTTGCTTCTTCAGGCTCTGTTTTGCATAGAATATCCTTTATAACATTTGCAACCATGATATGAATCATTTATGTTTATTAATAACTTAGCAATACTAAACTAAAAAGTAGATATACTGGTATTTTACACTTTGATCTATTCATTCCATTCATAATCTCCTTCCATTATCTCTTCATGCTACCAGTAATTTTACATGGTCTGAAGATGATCTCAAAAGGTCTTCCATATAAAATTAAAAGGCATGTGAACTAAATCTGGCCTTTTTTTCTTTCCTGGAATCATGCTGGCTTTCGCACACTTTACACACTTTAGATACAGCATCATAATACAGAATCTCAGGCTGCTAATAAAAAAAAAATTATTCTCATGGCTCTAGTAGCTACTTTTGCTTCAGACAAGTTCAGCACCAGTGAAAGAACTATTATCTCTTTGTTCTTCTGAGCCAGCAACCAGCAAAGTCTCTACTCCGTACTTCAAAGCAGCTTTGTAGATGCTTTTCATTAATAGTCAATACTTAGGTTTTAATCATGTTCCCTTGTTATAGAACACTGTTGTCTTAAGCCAAAAGTAACACAGGAAGTGTTATTAGCAGCAAGTAATATTCACATAATGCTACGATTCTTATCAATAAGATTAGTAGTATCAATTTCAACTGGTATATTTACTTGAAACAAGTCTTACGAGAATGTATTCTTGTAAATCCCTCAGTTAAATGGAGCTAAGAAGAACCTTTGTTTCAAAGGCTAGAGCAGTTGCAGGAGCTTACCCAGCTTCACCAAAGTCATGGAAGAGCTGCAGTCACTCAGTTTTCCAAACTGGAAAAAACAGATTCTCTTTACCTCACAGCAAGGCTTATGCCAGTAGAATGTTTTCTGACTTTGCTCACTAAGATGCTTCCTTAAGAAAGAATTAAAAAGTACAGAATAAGGACGGTGTAAATCAGCAGAGTTATTAATCTGTTCAAAAAAGCCAAATATAACTCAAACCACCTGCGTTTGCGCAGCCTCCATTCCCCCTCCCCTCTTTTCTTCTCCTCGGAGAAGTTCAGAGCGTAGTCCTAACCCAAACCCAAACCAGCCCCACACAGCAAGACATTAAGATCAGAAAACTCCAGCACTGTAGGAAGAGTGCAGCAAGAAGGGGCCAGACAGCCCAGGTCAGAGGCGTTCGTCTCTTTCGTTCTCACCCGTTTCCAGCCACAGGCCGGCTCAGTGTTTCCTTGTCGGCTTCAGCCCACTTTTAGCTTGAGCTTCTGTTGGGATTACATTCAATGCCAGAGTATCTGTGTGTATTGGAAGAATTATGGCAATATAATTTTCCAGTAGAGGCAGATATTGTGAGCTAGGCTAACACTACAGCCCGTCAAATGTCTGTAGTTCCGCTATCTTAACCTATTTTGCTTCCCATATGGGACTAATCCTCATCTATTGTATAACTGCCTTCACATTAAGGGATTTGCCACTTGAACTAAAGCAGTATAGCTCGTGTTGCGTATGCTCACGTACAGCCCTTGTGCTGCTTACGAGGAGATCCATTGCTGTGAAATACCTCCCTGGCACGCAGGCTGATTTCCTCCCCTTTTGTGCCCTGCGCCGGTTTTGTACCGGCAAAGGCACTAAAATGTAGCACGTACAAATACGGCTCGAAGAACTGCGAGTTCACAGTTCCAGGACAAAAATTAACTTTGTTGTTTTTACCTAACCCCTCGCCAACGATTATCAGCCCCGGTTTGAGGTGAGCGGTACCAATTCTGACACGTTTCGCAGAACGTGAGCGAAAGCAACGGATTTACCAGTTGAAAAGGTGAAACGATTTTTAAAGTGTAATTCTGTATTTTAAATCAAGCACGGCTGTCCTTTTGAAAAAACAGCTCTCTTCAAAATAAAATGTGAAACAAGGGCAGCCTACGCTACCGTGAAATCTAGCATCCCTAAGTACAACATACACAAGCAGCCCAGGCTCGCTGCAGGAATTTCGGAGAAAGTCAAAACACCAAACTGGTGGGTGTTCCTGAGTAATTGGCTGGAAATAGCAAGTTGAGCGCTGAACCAGCTTTTTACGACACCGGCTTCACCCGCAGGTGCAGAAAGAAAGGGAATTCTTCATTTCGGTTTATTCAACAAGTTCATTTTGATGACTGGTTCATTCAGAGATGAGAACTGAAGTGGGATTTGAAAAAGGAGCCAGCTTGTTTTCCTCTTTTCCAAATGGCAGAAAATCAAGCTGCAGGATGATTAGCTCTAACTTGTGGGAGGGTAAGATCGGGTAGTATTAATATCTTGGAAGTTGGAGGAGCTAAAAACAGATTTTCATCTCCTTAATGATTCCTTCGTGCGTTTTAACTGAATCTCATCTAAATGTAACTTAGCAGAAAGAATCAGTTAAAAGCTCACAGCATTTAATAAACAAAAGACCTCAAATGGTACTTAGTGACTCTAAAAAAATAAAATCAAAAGTTTGAATAGATACATGTTGACGTATCTTAAATCAAGGACTACTCCTGTCCTTCTGGCTGACAAAAAGTAACGTCCTGCCAAGCACAAGGAATCTGCTTCTTATGTTAGAAAAGAAGTAGGAATTATACATGTAAAATAAGATCTAAATAAAACATGTAAGTTAAGATTTCCTGCTTGCCATTTGAAATCATGAATCAATTATTTAAATCTCTGGTTCAAGCCAACAATAGCAAAAGGAAGTAGTGAAAATAGTAATTTAGCTTCTGGCATCAAATTTATATCCAGATAACCACTCTCAAATACACGTCCTTGTTTTCTTCAGGTACAAATACTGCTGTTTATTTTCTTCCAGTACCAGGGCAGCATTTCAGACAAGGCAAATCAACTGCTACCTGCCTCATATTTCCCATCCTTGTAGTTGTTCCAGGGATTGAAAACTGACACAGCAGCGGATCTCATGACCATTTTCCATCGGGTATATTCAACTGCTTGCCGGTTAGGTCAGGCTTTGTAGGTAGCACAGCAAAAATTTCTCACACTCAGTCCTTTAAAAATATGAGCTAGCAAATTGAAATGTTTGTTGTAGTTTAACACCTCCCATAATTATTCTGGCATTCAAGCCAGTCTTGCATCGTTACTTTAATTTCTGCTGCTTTCGTTTGCTGTCTTATTTTGACGTCAAACGTTTGTCGCTAACAATAAGGAAAGAAATGCAATGTTTTCTGAAGAAATCACGTCCATGTTGTGTAAAACGAACAGACACCTCTCAGGTAGGTATTTTCCTGTGATCTTAACATGAATCCTTAGGCAAAGTCTCCGTTTGCCAGCTGAGAATGTTATCTGGTTAAGTAATAGTTTAAGCTTATACAAATAAAGTTTAGAACAAGGTCATTCTGTTTACCCACGTCTTAAACAGCACCTTCCTGCCAACAGCCTGAGTCAACACCACCATAAGAATCCGTAAGGATTTCCTGCAGTTCCAGAGACTGTTTTACCATGATCATTCCTGTCAAGGTTGATTCATACCAGAAACGTTATCCAAAAGTCACGTCAGAACACTGTTTAGGTGTCACCCTTCACTGAACCACTTAGTCTACAGCTACACAGCTTCTCCCTGGCTCAAACAATCATTTTCCACACTCCATGCCTCAACTGAAACCTTGAGCTATGGTCAATGACCTGGGTGGAATACTGCTGGATTTAGTAAGGAATGACAGACAGACACTGGGTGAGGTTTGAACATAATTAAAGCCGTTGTGGTTTCACCTATCAGGGAATGGAAGTCAGGACCAGTTCCTATTTCTGGCTCCAGTACAGGTTTGCTCTGGCATCTTGGGCAAGACATGTTAGCACCGGGGACTGCCACACATGTCCATCCTGTTTGGACTCCTGTGGAAGAATGGAGATTCTCACCTTTCCAGGAGATCATCGAGGGTTAGCGTTAACCCAGCGGGACTCTGAACTGAGCTGGAGAAGCTAAACATGCCTACAATCTAAACATTTTCATCATACTCTGCCCAGAGCTACTTTTCTGAAGAGATGTGTTGCAGCAGCTGCAGCAATTCCCATAGCAGACTCCTCTCTGTTTGCCATGCTGCTGAATCACTGGTCCTTTTTTTTCCAGGAAACCCCCCTTCTTCTCTCTCTCTCACACACACACACAGAGGCTTCCTCACGAAACATGAGCCCAACACCATTTGAGTAACAGTTAAACTTTTGAACTTGTTATGTAGGAGTAGCCTCGAACTTATGCAAAATACTTCTGGCCAGACTGATGTGTTCAGCCCAGGTTTAGTTGCCTACTTTATTTACAGGTCAAACCTAATTGGAAACAAACCAGCTCTTAGTCCTCGTTACGCTGTTATTCAAGCCAGCAGGGAGCTATGAACTGAAGACAAAATACAGTGAGTTACTGTCTCCTTTTTCCCCAAATTCTCTCTTCACAAGGAATTTTCAGAGCATTTGCTTTTATGATACGCAGCCATAGTCCTGGCCAACTGTTACCTTTGCACACAATATATGAAGAAGTATGTTGGATATTACTACTCCCGAGCAAACTCAGTCAAGGTTTATTCAAAGAGAGACTCCTTAGAGCAAACTACTTATATACCAGCAAATGCACAGAAAAAAACCAAGTGTCAGGGGGCAGACCAGTACACTGCAGCTCAGCAAACTGATCTTTTTTCCTAGTGACAGTTTGGATCCAGAATATAAGCCCTTAAAAATACTCAGCCTTTACTGCTAAGGAAACAACTTGCTTGCTAGATAGGAACTGCAAGAAACTCAAGCCTGCAAATGTTGTAATGGCTGTATAAATGGTCCCCCTTTGCCTAACAGGAACTTTTTTTAAGCCTAAAAACTGATACCTCGCATTGCTACCCTTGGAAATGTCTCTTTGCTGACTCCAGCGCGTAAAATTAGATGAAGATTGCGGAACATGTCACCGGGAGCCGTGTCTATCTCAGCATCGGCTTTTTGGTTTTGCCAAGAAGCTGAAGTAGGGGAGCAGATGTTGCTAACGGGATGAATCCAGTTAGAAGAGCCTTTCCTGAACAGAAACCATCTACCAGTGTAATCTGTGATTTGTGCGGTGAATGAGGAACTGGGGGAGAAAGTCAATTGAAAGGCTTCATATTCGAGCGAAGTAAGACGCTGAATGTGAAACCTCGATCCTTTTTAAGGTGATAGAAAAATTTCCAAGATTTCCTATTCTAACGGCAAGATGAATGATTATGATAATACACCCTTGCCAAGGGAAAAGATTAATGCAGTAAGGACCACAGCAAATGGCTGTAAAATCTAAAGAGTCATTAGACAAGAACTAGTGTCAGGAAAGAGAAAGTAATCTAAATTCTTATTGCCCTTCCATTTACCGCAGAGATGGGAGGGACGGTTGCGCAGATGCCACACGCCAGAGACAGTAAAACAAATGTAAGGAAACAGTCTCTCCTATCTGGAGATCTTTTCCTAAAATGCGCTACGTTTGCCTCGGCAAACAGCAGGCGAAGGGGTTTGTGCATAGGGGGTACAGAAAGGAGGTAGTAACAGAAGAGGAGCTCACTTCATCTAGCCAGGGAAAGGCTTTTCTCTCTTTTCACAAGGCCCGTTGTGTTTGAGGACAGGCAACATGAACTGTGAGCCAACAGTTTCCACGCTGCTGTGGCATGACGGCTTCGTTTTCACGACGGGATTCCACAGAGTCTCTATGGCTGTAACGAAAGACGAAACTAGTTTAAGTCTCAGTCACACACCTGCCCTCACCAGCAGGAGCCATGTTCTGCTACATTTTGCAGCTGTATACAAGGCGATCTGACAGAGCAAGATTCGAGTACTTTCAGTTGCTTCCTATAATGAAACACATATTACTTTTATAACCTAGAGTTGAATCTGCTGCCGGTATAAACGAATGCAGGTCAGCCGTGCCAGCTCAAACCACATCCTTTCTTTCCCAACCCACAGCCTCCTTACAAAGAAAGTCACACACAGCCCATAGGACACCACGGAAAACTTCCCTTCTTAAGTCAGGTGACTGCCAGCAAGTGACCTAATGGTGAACAATTCAGGATGATTTTGATTAATAGAATGTAACAGAAATAGAGTTGTTTCATACAACCTTTCAGTCTTCGACGCTGTAGTTAGGCCCTCTATTAATAGAACTGTCAGAAATGTGTGCTCATGCCTGAATTCACATCAGGTACAGAAAGTTGAGCGAGTGAATTTAGTGCTGGCTTAACTGACATCGTGAACAAAGCCTACCTTTTATTCCTGAAAGAGAAATACCATCCACAATAGTGTCACTTCCCATCAACACGCCTGAATTCCAATCTGGGCGACTGTCTCTTAGCATATTAAGTTTACAAAATGCACTTGCACATTATAGCCTTCTATGTTTAAACGGATAGATAGTTTTTTAAGATCGAATGAACCTCACCGAAGCAATACAAAACACAATGACAAGATACATTTAGGAATTGGAGTCAGCCTACAATGGACAAAGACTTTTACAAAGAATTTCTTTGGCTAAGAACACCGTTTATGAGATGAATTTCAGTAATACTATCATATGCTGTGGGATGTCTTGTATCATCCTCATTTAATCATTGAAGAGGACACAGATTTAATCAGAACTGCAAGACTATCTGGGAGCAGTATTCTGATTAATTGTACTAGCACAGCAATGAAACTCTCAGACTCTACTAGGCCTTCCAAATTGCAGCACGGAAAGCGACTTTAGCATTGCCAACTAAAATCATCTCTCTTATAGGCTCATTCTCCTTCCTTCATTGCAAGCCAAGTTTGGTATTCACAAACAAAATAAACCCCTCATAGTAGAAAAAATAAAAAGAGCTGGTTTTGTAAAGGATTTGAACATTTTGGCAAAACGATACAGGATAAATCCCTTTGGACAATTTATTTCTGCAATAGAGCAGGGAGTTGCCTCCTTTCCGTCACTGGTAATAATGGTTTATCCAATTAGCCAGCAACTGCATTTCCTTTAGAATTAAAATGTAACATCAGAGACTCCAATAGGATGCTCAAAGCCTATGGCAAATGAGCAGAGCAATCCTTACCTTTTCTTTCGGAGTCTCACACATCTATTTATCACAACGTATTTTTCACAGCCAACAATGAATCTACAGACAATTTGTATTTTTGCCTGTCCTTCCCTGGTCATTCACTTGATTTTTTGGGATAAACTATGATAAATTTTTAGCTCTTTCCGCAGCGCCTGTCCTCAGGCTTGCAGTCACCTTCCAAAAGCTCCTTTTCTGAAGGCTTTTGCTGGAGATCCAAACCCAAGCCTATATCCAGGGATGAGCTAACGCAGGAGAGCCCCTTTACCTCACAAGTACAACATGGGGTTTGACTCAGGCCTTTTCTATCTCTCCCGAGCACCTCTTCAGTTCCCCCTCACACAAGCATCCCCCTCACACCCACAAACACAAACCTCCTACATTTTGCAGCAAACCCGCAGGAGCAACTTTCAACCAGCAGCTGCTAACTCGTTTTAGCTTGTTCTTTTTAGCTGCTCTTTTTAGCCCCTCCTCAACACCTCATGTTATTTTGCTGGCTTGGGGAGACGGCAGCAGTCTGAGGGAGAGCGGGGCTTTGAGAAGAGACAAATGCCCCCGCAGCTTTTGTTACTCACTGCCCTGTACCCAACCGCCTTGTGCAGCCTCTTAACTGAGGGAAGACCTTATCTTTTCGCAGAGGGAGCTGCCAGCTGCCCCTCAGGAGGAGCCCCGCTGCCCTTAGAGGCGCAAAGCAGAGGCGGCACGGACACCGCGCTGTGGCGGGAGGGCGCGCTACGCCCCGTCCAAGGGAAAATCCTCAGCAGGAGCTCTCCCTCCCTCCCTGCGGGCGGGGAGGGAGGGAGGAAAAAAAGACCTTCTCAAGATGGCGGCCGAAGGGCGGCTCGTCCCTCCTGCCCGCCCTACCTTCCCCTCTCAAGATGGCGGCGCGGAAGGGCCGGCGGCCGGGCCGTAGTGCGCCTGCGCGCCGCAGCCGGGAGTGCAGTGAAATTCCTGGCGGGCGGGGGG
>VWZK01020225.1:33225-62368 GCA_013396935.1 Baryphthengus martii
GGGGAGGGGTGCCGAGGGCCGTCATGGCGGGGGGGAGCGTTTCCTTCGTTGCCCCCGTCCCGTCAGGGAAGTGGGGGTTGGCAACGGTCCTACTCGCCTCTGTGTGCTACCCCCTCCCACCTCCGCCCCGTGCCTGGCAGCTCCCCGATCTCTTCGGCGGCCCTGTCTTCCCGGGGCAGCGGGGGAGAAGGCAGCCGGAGATTTCCTCCCCGCCGCAGCGCGGGGAAATGTGTGCGGGGAAGTCTTCGCGGTGTGAGGGGATGTTTGTCGGGCCCCGAAAAGAAGCGGAGGAGGGTGGGCTCCCCTCCCTGCAAATGATACTTCAGGCCCGGGGTGAAGCGCCCCGCTACGCACACCTTCCTGTCGGGACCTGAGGCGCCCTCGTCGCCGGCTCCCACCCTCACCTCCCGTGCCCTGTGCCGGGGAGGGCGGATCGCGAGGGGGAGGCCGCTTCCCCCTTTGTTGTCAGGAGAAGGGCCGGGGGCTGTGCAAGCCCTACTGGGGCGGAGAGAACCGGGCAACACCGGGATCGGTGCGGGCGGGGGGCAGCCCTGGAGAGGGCGAGCGGGGCTGCCCACCCTGTGCTGCGGAGTGGAGCGGGGGGGAGCCCGCAGGGAGGGGCGAGGGGGGTCCGCCGGGAGCGAGAGGGGCGGGANCATGTGTCGCTCGCTGCCAGATTTAAAGAGAAACGAGCCGGCAGCCGGGTGCGGCGAGGAGCCTGCCGCCAGCCCTCCCCCACTCCCACATGGCTCCCCGCATCCTCTGCCTTCTGGGTTTCTGCGGCCGGCATAAAGGAATCCCCTCGGGAAAAGGGACGGGCCTGGTCGGCACCTTGGGCGAATCTAACTGCCTTTTTCGGCCCTTACGTAAAAATTGCTTCATACCCAGATAAGGAAATGTGTGCTAGGTGCACCTAAACGCAGGCAAATACAGCGCTGGCTGAAGTTTGCTTGTAGCCATACGGAGGGACGGGGTCAGTAAAGGGCATAGGAATTTCTGGAGGAGGGTTTTGGCCTGAGACACCGTCAGTCGTGTCTTTGAAAGCGTGAGGGTGGAAAACAACATTGTTAGCAGTAAAGAGTGAAGTTGCATAACCAGGTATAGTGAGCAAAGTGATGTGTTTGTTGCATCTCCAGTACTATCTGCTGGTTCGAGTTGATAATAAGTTTGAGAAACCAAGGTAGTTAACTATTAAGCACAGGATTTTTTTACCTCATTAATGTGGTGCTCTTTGGGGAAAAAAAATAAATATATACACATACCGTGGCTGCACTGCTGAACCTAAGCATAATGCCTTAGTAAGTTGCTCCTGCCATTCAGTGAGGTGTCTGCCTGTTCGGATATGCTAATAACCCTGGGTATAAACTTACTGCAGGAGCTCCAGACTATGTGAAGCTTCTCTTTCCTAGGAACGATCCCTCTAGGGAAGCAAAAGTGTGAAATAGGTGCTCTCTAACTTGATAAAAATGAGCATTTGGTAGCCTAATACAGTTCTTCAGCTGTCTGGAATTTCTCTTTTAACTGACTAATTGTGCTCCCTGAAAGAAAGTTTGACATTTAGCTGAAGCCTCTTGATAATAAGTATTAGCTGTCAGCTTCTGTTGTGTAGGTTTTGAGTTTTTTTTTTTTTCCTGTCTTGGGAGGTCTTAAGACCTTCTGTAAGCACAGACTGGCTGGGTATGTAAGTAGACTTGTAGACTAACGGTCTACAGATTTGGAGGTTAACTTCTGTTCAGCTTTCTGCTCACACTTTATGAAGGTTTTCTGTGTAAGGGTAAAAACGAGTAAGCTTTTCCAGTTGCCACTATTACTGATCCAACTGTACTGACTCAAGTACTGCAGCCATTTGCGTGGGGTTTTTGTTTTAAGTGACACTAGTGCCTTTGGTATCCTTGTACATGTATTTAAAAAAACAACTGTATTAAATGTGGATGTGAGTATGCGTACTTAAGTGTATGGTGAGTACTGAAGAAGAGTCTTGAACTCTTCAAAAGTGCCCTCTGGAGTGACTGACTTGAGAATGAAAATAGTTTCTTTCGTGTGTGATAATGTGAGCAATGTCTGAACTGAGCTGAAAGTAAACTCTGACGCTGCTTTTTTTGATGGCAGGCTGTTGAAGTCACAATGCAGAGACTGAGCTTCATGATGTCTGATCTTCCTTCCCTACTGCTGACTGTCTTCTTCCAAGTCTCAGCTGCTCCAATGTGTCCCTTTGTTTACACCCACACCACTTGTCCTATCTCAACCCAAAAATCAACACTCTGGTTTTCTTTCCCCTGGTGGGGCTGATACTTCAGTCCTCCTGCTATGTGCAAGGTTTTGCATTCTATCCAGTGTCGTGAGTCGCTGAGTTGTACCTAGTGGTTGGGTTTTGGAGGACAGCAATCGGGTAGTGGATATGAGTTATGTAATCTAAAGGAGTTGAACTTGCTCTCGATCACTCGCTTGGGGCCAAATAATGCTGCTTTAACAACAGATCTGAAGTCGGAGCTGTTCAACTTGGAGCAAGACAGCCAGAAGTGGAGGGAGGTTGAAAAGGGAATCTGAAACCCATTTAATGGTGGAGCAGTTGAGGAATATAAAAATTTTTTAATGGGCGAGACCCTGGTTAGCTCTGTTCAGTGGTAATAAGGGAAAAAAACCTCAACCCAGTGCCAGGAGGAGAAAGGACTGTAAACCAGTAGTTCTCAGAAGGGTTACTTGTTTTGTCTCCTTTATGCTCTGGTTCTTACTACTTTGGGGAAAGCAGGTGTCTGTGGCACGTAGCACTTGAGTGAGTTGGTTTAATTCTTGAAGACTTTTTTTAAAGTGAAGTCTTCTTGGTTGTCAGTGAGATTAAAACAAAGGGTTTTAACAAAACACAGAGCAAAACTTGACAGCTCCAGTAAGAGTACAAACACAGGCTTCTATTTTTGCTGGGGCAAGCTGGCTTGTGTTGTAACTTGAGCAGGTAACCAGTACCACAGCACCATATATACAGTGTCCTTGTCAACTTAAGTGGCATGTTCTGGATGCTGGTAACGCTCTAAGAGAAGGGATATGCAGTGCCAGTCACTAAATGTAACTTAAAGTTGGATGTGGCTTGTTTTTTCTTTATTTTATTTTATTTTTTTCCCTCAAATACTAAGCAGCTTCACAGTGCCTTTGCTGATGAAATACAGAGTTATATCACCAGGGAATTAGTGTGGTAGCTGGTTTTTTATTGACATGTGCTTGCCCTCGTTTAGGCACAAGAACAGGTCAAATCAAGACAGTCAGAACATTGTTTGAGTTTTTTTGGTTTGTTTTTTTTTTTCAAATGCTTAAAGGAAGTGGTAAATAGGAATCTCTGACTACCAAAGCCAGTTAGAGTGCTAGTCTCACAGGCTAGAGCTGAAGGGAAGTTCTTCTCTGTGGATAGATCTGTGAGGATACATGACTGTTCCTTCTCAAATCAACTTAATTGTAAACTTTAGCAGCTTTTGGAAATATCTTAAAATTCAATAAACATATTTACTCATAGAGGTCTCCTTTTTGTTTTTAAGGAGAAAAGGCACTTTGTGCATTGGTAATAATGTGAAAAAGAAGCCGTGAGCTGTTAATTTCTTCTAATGGGTAAGGTGCAGGAAGAAAAAAAGATTCAGGTACCTGTAAACTTTAAAAAAAAAAATGTCAACAGCAAGTATGTAGATTGGTATAGCATAATATTAGCAGAATTCACCCCCCAGGGGAGGTGGGGGGGACGACTGTAAACTCTTCTGTGTGCAGCCCCAGAACTTAACACCCCTTATAAAGAAGCAGGAGACAACCGAGTGTGTAAAGCTTCTCTCCCAGTCTTCAGAGCTGTCAAGCCCGAGGCTTTTGCAGACTGAGGCATTTCCCTGAATGCTTTTATTTCATCTTTCTGCCAAATCCTTGCTGACACAGAGACTTGTTAGAGTAGGCAGACTTGTCTAGTTCAACCAGGAAAATCATGTAGGGAGAATGCAGTTAAATTGGTAGCACACAGTGGAACCAGAAGTGCAAGTCCTCTTTAACATAAACATGGATCACTGAAAACAGGGGAATAACCCTGCCCTCGTTGCCTGAAGTTACGCTGTGTTGTAAATACCTGCTGACTTAGGATAAAGGAAAACTCAACGCTAGTATTTTTCTAAAACATTAGAAACATGGCATTATTTCAATTTAATGTCTATGCAGCTCCTATTTCAAAGCAAAAATGTCTAATTAAAAATTGCTAAGTTGGAAAACTCTATTAAACGCTTAATGTGACAGTCCAGCCATTTTTACTTCCACGTCTGGAAAAATCTTGCGGTGTAATGCTGAGGCAGTTGAGTTGCAGGTAATTACACAGGATTTACTTTTAAAATATTTGAGTAGTGATTTTTGAGCAAATTATGGAATTAAGGTCACTTTAGAGGCCGAAACTGAGATGCCACTAGCCACCCAAGAGGTAGGCCGTGAGAAGCCTTTTTTTACAGTTGAGCCCTGGTTATTGACTGGCTTGCAGAAAGTTTATCTACAAGATAATCACTTGAATGGCACTGATCTGAAATATTAAGTTGCTGCTGGTCTGCCTGTTAGGTTCTTTGGAGAGGAATATTCTGTGTTAGCCTGAATAAAGACTCCAAGGTCCTGGACGTGTCAAACTTTGCTTCAGTATCACTTAAAATGCTATAACCACTCCCCCATATACTTTTTTAAAGAATTCTCGTTTTTTTAGATAACCAACTGTCTTCCCTGCTCTGATGCTTTTTGGGATGTTTAGATACAGCATGTATGTACCCCTCACCTTAACACCCTTGGGGTGTAGGGCCCCTTTGTGGCAGATAAGCTAATCCTGTTTCTTGTGGGGATGTGTTGACAGAATCATCAAAGCTACTTTGCTCTTGTGATGACTTTATAGATAATATCATTGCTAAAACACAGGCTTTTTTTTAGTGACTAGAGTCTGAGCAGCACAAACAGCCTAAATTTCTCTTGCATTGCAGGTAACATAATAGATGTAACTTGTGGCAAACTTCTCTAGCTGCACGTGTTAGTTTTTCACATGTTCTTCCGGCAGCGATGAGCTGAATTCTGCCTCTTCAAAGAAAAGAGTATTTCTGACAGCAGTCACAAGAGCAAAAATTCAGGGATGCTGGTGGTTTTGGAAAGTGAGGTTTAGCTCAACCTCAGAGTGAAGGGGCCTGGTGACTCAACCAGTTGCTTGAACAGGATGAAGCAATAACAACCTGCTTCATAAGCTGACTCTTTGATGGGGCAGCTGTAATCACAGCCAGTTGGCTCTGGCTGCATCAGCTTACTAATCTTGCAGGGAGAGAACCAAGTTTACCATAAATCGTGAGTTCTTTCCTTTTCCGTTCCTCCTAAACGAGACTTGTAAGTTACACCGAAGTGTGGACACATCTGGAGCTGGCAGGAAAGTGATTTCTTTCTGTTCTGGTAGAGAATAGTGGAATGGGAGAATGCAGCCGGAGGTCTTGTGAAATAAGAAGCAAAATAACACCTGTAGAGAAAACACTTTTCCTAGAATTCTTGCTTTATTGATAAGATCTTTATTTGGACATGTTAAATGACCCAAATACCACTAAAATGTCTTAATTTGTGTGACTGATAGTAGTTCCACCTTTAGTATTAAAGAGTTGCCTGCTGCAGAACTGTAATCTGTAAGGATTTGTTGATTTGCTATAAATGCCGTTTATTTGGTTTAAGAGAAACTGATCTGGGATAAATCAAGTAGAGTGAATAGTCTTGAAATAAAACCACATATTGTAATTATAACTGATTCTGCCTTGACTCTTCTGTATATCTGCGAATTTTTTCTTTAATGCAAGAAAGACATGGAACAAAACATGCATATTCAACTGAAGTAGAATTACTTGGTCCCTTTTGTCATTGGTACAGTGTTTTTCTAGTTCCCACAAAGCCTAAACGGTTTGAAAACTAAATTAATTCTGTAGGTCAAAATGGTTTGCCTCAAATAGGCAGCAAGTTCAGCAGAGTGCCTCTGTTTTGATCTAAAATACAGCATTTTGTTTCTAGCATGAAGTTTGGGTTCTAAGGAAGTAGAACTGAAAAGTGGCTGTCGTACTGCAAGTATGAACTAACCAAATACTAAAACGAGAGCACAAAGTTAGATGTCTGGAGAAAGAAGAGCAGGTGGCTTGGGTGAGGAAGAGGGCACGTGACTCTCGAAACTCACCCCGTGTGTGCTTTGTCCCAACATATGGAACAGAATGCGGGTAACACTTCCCATGCGGGCCCGGGCTATCGCCACGGCGCACCTGCTGTGGCCTTCGGTTTTCAGTGGTGTGTGGATGTCTGTCAGTAGACTGGTCTTGGCAAGATCTTTCACCTACAGGATCTAGTAGGCCTGAGCTTCAGGCCGCTCTGCAACTATGTTCATATTTCCTTCTCCTTCCTGCTCTTGGATCCAAGGCCTATCAGCTGGAACAGAGATCAGCTCTCCAGACCTTCTAAGAACAATGTGTATAGCGATCTAATTGGAAGAGTTTTCCATAAAAATAGCTGCTCTCCTGGGCACGAATGTTAGTAGTGTTTGTACAGGTTTAGAATAATAGTAGAGACTTTTAGCAAGAAACCCTTTGTGAGGGCTTTCACGTAGAGTCTTTCTGTATGTGCGTTGTTAGTGAAGGGAAGCCTTGCGTGCGGTCAGCACCACACCTAGCAGGGCAGGCGGCTGGCTTTTTAGCTGGCTTGCACTTGGTGCTGAAGTAAAAGATGATGCTGTCAGGAGTCACTTAGAGATGTCATAAAACAATTCGGAGTATCAGTGTAGTTCAAATTAGGATATGTAGACCTGTTATTCACATTGCAAGCAAGAAGCTGGAAAAGTGTCCTTGACTTGCATAACAAAGTGTGTATGAGGAGGAAAGCTTCTGATGAACTCTTCAGATGTTAACATCTCCCTGCAGCGTAGTATTGCGATACAGACTTTCTAGTGGCTTTCCTACAATTTATTCTACTGTCTGAAGTACATGAAATCCTAGAGCTCCTAGCTCAGTTAGCAGTGCTGTTTTGTGGCTGATGTGTGTATGACTGCTCCGAAGATACTTTGGAATTTTTTTGTAGCTTTAGTCTGTTGATAATTTGCAAACAGCTGCTAAGAAGTTAATTAGCTTTTTCTGCTGTCCATGCTGAACTCAACTACACCGGTAGGGCTGGCACCTAGGATGACACTTGTCTTGCCAAATTCTAGCAGTTTATGCGGTAGAAGGTCTGCAGCCTTCCTGGTAGGTGAGAGAAATGAGTGCGATTCATCTGACCTGTTCTTGACATCTGCTTTGGGATGAGATAATCATGGAGTGTCAGGAACTACTTCTCCTGACAAGATCTCTATTGAAGGCTGCTGAGGGTGACAGTCTCAAATACAGGCCGATGCGTGTGCCCACCTGACACTTGCCTGACTCTTGAAGAGTGGCTACGTGCATCAGATGCCGAGGGTAAAATGAAGGTTGCAGTTCTGTTACCGCTGCGTGTGGCCCTGTAGGTGAACCACTGAGTGCTTCTTGGTGAGATACTTCCTTTCAGATCTGGACTTGCGGAATCAGGGTTCTTATCCTTTTAACTATCCTTGTTCTTTCCTTGCTCATACCACTTCCTCTCAAAAATTCAGATTGTACTGGGTGTTTGGGGTATTTCTGTTGCTGTTTTAACAGATTGTTCAACCTCCATTTTAACCTGGGTGATATAACTGTGCTAGATTCTGGTGTGATGGGTTGCACAACATGCTCCAAGCAGTCTAACCAGAGGGCTCTTCAGGAAACAGTTTATCCCAATTCCTACCAAAATCACACGACTGATACCAATTTGAACATATGTTCTGAACTTACTGCTGAGAATCTTAATTCTGGAAGCATAACTATTTCAAAACTTTAAATAGTATGAAATGGAAAGGTTTTAATCAGTATGTCTTGTATGTCTAGTGCTTTGTGGAAGCTGATTCTGACAGGAAAGAAACTGGAACACTGCCTTCATCTTGAGAGAAACGATTTGTGGGTTTAGTAGGCACATGAAGTTACTTAAGTTACTGAGTTCAGACATTTGCTTAATGCAAACACATCATGGGGAGGGGGAAGAGGCCTTCCTTCTATGTATGGCAAGATTGAGTGTTGGTGAAGACTGGTTTGAGTGTGGGTACACAGAAGGATTCTATATATGAAGAGTGATGCAGAGAGAAAATGTCTCAAAACAGGTCATCCCTATTCTTGCCTGGTTTTATGACTCTTGGATAAAATAGTGCCTGGGAACAGATCGTGGACTAGGTAAACTGGCTTGTCAGGTCAAATGGATATCTGTGATCTAATTGAGACAGAGAGCTGGCTGTGAGACCTTTGAGATCAGTATCTAAGGGAACACTGACAATACCTATCGGTGCCCACCTCCATGGACTTGAGAGACTGTGTGAACTCCTTAAGAACCAAAGACCTTCAAGCCCCTGGTTAGTGTCGAGTCCGTTTTTGACTAGGTAGCTCATCTGGGCTTTCAATTGTCTGTCTTCAGGTGTGCCACAACATGTGGGAACGTGGAGCTACAGAACATGCACAATCAAGAAACTTGTGTCTAGAAAAACATGACACCTTACTAGTCAAAAAAATTCCAGGTGATGCAGTCAAGTCTCTCTGGTATTACAGCCTTAATCCACAGACCTATAGTGGCAGTTAGAGGAGCTTCTGCCTCTTCACTTTGGGATAGTGCTGCTGTCCTCTTGCTTGGAAAGCTGAGCTGTGGCCCTGGCTAGGCAGCTCATTGGGACTAAAAAAATAAATAATCAAAAATAAACCCCAAGCCTTGTTCCTCTGTCCTTCCAAAACCTGCTTCACAGTACAAATCTTTGGAAGGCTCTACAGGGCTAGCTGAGGAGCTGGCAAGTGAGGCAAGTCGGTGCAGCCATGCAGGGAGCCGCGTGGCGCTGCACTCAGATGATTTCTGTGTGTGAGCATCTTGCCTGTTAACACTGACTATACAACCTTCCTACAAGCTCTCTGAGCTGAGAGGAGAATTAGATTGGTAGGAGCTGGTAATGCTGCCCTCATCAACAGAGAATGGTGTGTAGAGCACTGGGGATGAGTTAGTTGCCAGGCTGAAGTTAAGAGTCAAATCTAAAACTGCTGCTGAGCTGGTTGGTAGAATCTCTTCTTCAGACCGGTTTGTCTTTACTGCTTCAGTCTCACTGCGAAATGATTAGTGTCCTTTCAAGACGAAAACTGTTCTGTTTTAATTGCCATCTTATTTGTCACTACCGAAGCAGCTACCAGGAGTGTGTGCCCATCTTGTGCTACGTTTTGCCTAAACTTTTTGGATGAGCTTGTGGAGCAAGACAGAACATGATGAAAGTAGATAGTATGGCGAGCTCTGGGAATACATCTGTGCAAGGAGTCGTGTTACCTTATCATTATCTCCACCCTGATCTCCTAGAATCAGAGTTAAAGCTGGATGTGCAGGCAGAAAGGAAAGTCTTGGAAACCATAGCTGACTTTAAGTAATGTATTTATGGAAGTCACAGCTTGGGCTGTGGGGATGAGGCTAGGACAAGGATTTTCAGTTGTTAGTGCTGAGACTCAGCAAAAGCAACCAAGAAGAAACAAGCAAATGTAGAGCTGGGATACGGCCTGCTCGTTCTGGGAGCTGGCTGCCAGTCAGCTAGACGACTTCTCCAAATGTCTTTGCAGGGACTTGGGCTCTCCAGTCACTGCATTTTGTGCTGAACTCGATCCACTGCCTGCACAAAACTCAGCCACTGTGTAACACACTAAAGAGGCTGCTATTAAAAATAATGTAGAAGCCTGTCTTTTTAGAAGCTTATATTTTTGCAAGCTTTATACTGTCATGTAGCTTAAAATACTCCGCAGCGTTCATATGCAGAGACTGGCTGGGGGAAACGTCAGGCTGAAAAGTTTAGATGCCGTACATAGCTGCTCCATGTAGCCATGGGGCTCATTCTGCTTAGTCATTTTTGTTGATGCTGGTTTGCTTTTGGATTGGTGAAAGTCGCTTGGCTTATATAAAGGCAGTTTTAGTGAGTGTGGGAACATCAGTAGCTTGCTGTAAACTAAACACTGAAACTGGAAGCACAGTTTATGGTGCTGCTTTGGCTCCACTTTAAGGCAGCGGTAACAGTTCTGTATTAGTAAGAGCTAAAGTGGTAACGGAGCTCTGTGCCGTGCTGGCAGGTCATGTGGGAGGGTAGGCACTGGACATGGAAGTCTGTTCTGGACTTAAACTACTCTGCTGGATTATGGGCCTTTAGTCTTCCTCACCTCCCAAATCAGGTACTGGCTCAAGACTGGGATTAAAGGAACTGAACGTCTAATTTATAAGCAGCCACAGGATTCTGTTCCCAGTATGTTCCTGCTTGGCAGCTGTCCAGGCTTGTGCTGCTTTGGCTGTCAGCTGCAAAGGACTCTACCTGAAACAGCGTCTTGACTGAATGCAAGATTTTGTGGTTTTGTTTTTCCCCTCTGAGAAGAAAAATTCCTATTAAAATATAAGAAATGGAGAAAATGTGGTCAGAAATATTAAACCATAGAGTGTAATATACAATAGTAGCAAGTAAATTGCACTTATTTAGGTACGAATATGACAAAAATGTGTTAATGTACCCATTTACATTTAGAAAGTAGAGCATATCTTTAGCTAAACAAGAAATCTCAAAAAATGGCATGTTGGAAAAAATAATGTGGAGGAATTCAGTTCTGTACAGATGTCTGGCTTCTTTGCTTTTCTAGGACTTGTAGGCTGGCTCCTCAAGAGGGCTAGGGAGAGGACCTGCACCACGAGCTTGTTCCCCTGCTCGGAGGAGGGATTGGAATCCTGCGCTTTACGCAGCCTATTCATCACCCGGGTGTTTGTCCAGGAAATCTGTTCAGGCTGCAAGTAGTTAACTGGTGTGGTTGGTAGGAAATGACAGATGCAGAGAACAGGTGTCTCATTTTCCCAAGCGCTGTGTCAGTGTCACCAGAGGCTGCAGTCAGTGGGCAGCAGCCCTCTGTGACTGAGTGTGGGGGGGGCGTGCACGCTCCTTTCTTGCCTTGGTGGCATCGCTGTTCTTTTGGGATTCCTGGCGCATGGATTTCGCTCCTGTGTGAGTCTCAACTCACGAAGAGCTCGGTAAGAGAGAGGGGGTGCTACTAGTGAACTTTTCTGATACGCGACATTGCGATATCCAGGGGAAAAACAAGCCCCAGGCTTCAGTTTTTCCAAGTTCTAATGAGTAGCAGATCTTAGGTATCCATGAAAAAGCAGCCAAACATGGTATTCTTCCTATTCCAGGGCAAACTTTCCTGAGACTTCTTTCTGTCTGCCAAGCAGCCATTAGTTGAGATGCAGTTTGGCATAAATCTGGATGAAAAAGCACTTTTTGACTTGCCAAAGGTAGTTCTGCAAAAGTCCAGTGGAGAAGGTGCCTGAGCTTACAGCCTTTCTTTTACCTCACGTTGCAGTCTTTGTGGCAGCAGGAGCTATTGGAACTATGCTCAGTATTATCCCTCTCCTTGCCTTCTAGGAGCAGAGACTGATACCACCTCCTGTGAAAGAAGTAACATCTGTATTTGCTTTGTAGGCAACATCCACTAAGCAAATTTGCCTAACTGCTGTAGCTGAAGATTTTTGTCAATGGTTGTTCCTTTCATACATTGCGCAGACTTTTCTGCGTTACAGGAGTTGACATCCAGCAATCTTATTCCTTCTCACAAGATCTCTTGCAATATAATGCTGCAGAGGTCCTTAGGTATGAGTCAGAGTGTAAGAGCTGGCTTACACTGGGAACAAGGACTTGAAAAAATATTTCAAGGGACTTGAGTATTGAAAAAAAAAATATTTGGAGGCTGAGACAGATGCAAAAAGGAATTGAAATGGCAAGAATCAAGAAATAGAGGATAATGTGTATGCTGAACTCAGTGTGGTGTATTTAGATAGAGAAGCATGCTGAATTTGCCAGAGTCTTAACTTCTGACAGGTTTGTTTACAGTCTTACCACTGAGAAGCGGTAACTAGCAAACAAGAAGGAAGGTAAATGGGAGCAGCTTCAGTTATAGCCCTTCACATGGAACTTGGTGTAAACCCTTTTCTCCCTGTGGAAACGCAGCACTGAGGGAACTTGTATTTTGGAGGCTTAAATTCAAGTTGGAAAGTCTTCATGTGAGATACTCGAATATTTGCACTCTTTCTGTTGACTTGTGGAGTTATGCCGGATATTCTGTACTGCAATACTGATGTAAGATCTGAAAAGATGACTGAAGTGTTCTGAACAGAGGTAGCTTTTTTCCACAAGCAATGGACAATTCTTTCTATAGAATCCTACGTGAAAAATCAGGTTACATTCAGCAACTAATGTGGTGGAACTTGTAATGGCTGATGCTGGAGGAATGTATTTAGTAGGAGGGTAGTAAGGGACTGGTGGAGTCTTTGCTTCGTGGGAGACACGTTCCTGGTCTTTCTGGCCTTTTCACCTAACGTTAAATAGAACTTGTTACTCAAGCTCATGCTGTTGTTTTCCACAGTTTCATAGATGCCAGAGGGTGAAAACTGGTCTGCTGAGTGGAGGTGTGGCCATGCTATAGCTTTTGGGTTTGAAGCTTGCATCTTGGTTAAATAGCCTACGATATTATCTTTTTGTTTCAGGCACTGTCTTGAGAAAACATGATTGATTCAATGCCTACCTCTTTGTCTTGCAACTTGCAGAGTGAAAATTTGACCTCTGACTAAACCCCTGCTGAGTAGCTTCCAAGAAAAGCCCTTCCAATACATTTCTTGGGATTTTAGCATTGAATCATCTAGATGATAAATTTCACTCTGAATTACCAGTGGCCAAAGAAAGCTGCTATTCCTGGTATCTAACTCCTCAGGACCATGTCGTTCTTCAGTGTGAACTGAGCACTCTTCTCCCTGTGCAGACTCAGACTCTTCTTTGTAGGGCTTGAATTAATTCTTCTTGCATTTTTTTTAACTATACCGTAAATAGTTAAGAACTTAACAGGCGAACAGTGTCTGTGAGCTCACAGGCAAATCAGTTTGGACTTAGTGGTAGCCTTTTCTCTAGAAGGGTGTGAGGTTCTCACTTGAAGTTCTGCATGTACCTGAGGGCCTTTGAATTTAAGTCTGTAATGTCTAGAAATCAACACAAAATACAGCTCTTGGGTATACAGGGGGAATATGTAGACTAACTGTACTGTGGAATATTCTAATGAGAGCTGTGTAATGTCTGACAGGATTTAAGATAACTGCAGTAGTAATTGTAAACCAAAACAAATCCCTAATGTCGTCTGGAAATTCCGGACCAGTTGAAGGAAGAGCTTTTTGTCCCTTTCCCCTGTTGTAAATACCCAAGATCCATCAGGACTTTGTACTGTTGCAAATGCTGGATGGAGAATTTAAATTTGGCATCAGTGTGGCATTTAAATTAGTTTTTGACCCAAAGCTAGCAGTTAAGAGGTTCTCTATGCCCTGGCTCCAAAGATGAATTTTAGGTGGAACTCATCCGAGGTGTTTATTTCCAAATATGATACTTTTTCCTGAAGCAGGCTGAGAAGAAAAAAAATCATTGGAGCCTACATCTAGGTCTGACTTCTGCACAGCTATTTCCACATAAGCCTTCTATCTGGCAGTATCTATACGAAGTAGCCTATAAATTTCAGAGTCCTGTATTGCTTAGCACTGGTGAATAAAACTGTGGAACAAAAAAAATTTAAAAAACTCCAAAACCGAACCAGCATAACAGCTTATCTGGAAGAGAGCACAGAAGTAGTTCAGAAAGTAGTAAAGTATTATGTCAACAATGCACTGGGCACAGGTCTCAAATGCTTCCAGATTCTGATAAAAATCAGTTAAGGGAAGTAGGATGTTAGTTTTCTGTAAAAGCACAGCGTGACTTTGTTCTTCTGTTAACATTTCCTACAGCTGAAGACAGGCTGCAGTTTAATCTGACTCCTCAGAGCTCTCGGAAAGCAACATTCTCAAGAGTAGAAAATCTGTTGTCTGACTCGTGCACGCACCTATCGCTCTGTAGTTCAGGAGACCGTGTCTCTCGCTTGTTATTTTGGCCCTTCTGCTCATGATGTAGTTGGACAGTTTAGTGTCGGCCGTGGGATCTGGGCTCTGGCAGCGCTGCTGGGAGCTGTAGGGAGCCGAGGGGGCTCACCCAGGCTGCGGGTTCCTCAGTAAGCGCCAAATCACTGGAAGTCGTGGGGCGTTTCGGTCACGTGTAGAGGTACGAGCAAAACCAGCGTATGCATATCAGACACACCTAAAGTCACTCTTAAATTCTTTTTCCTACACAGAGCTCAACAAAAATCCAGTGGAAGGCTTTTCAGCGGGCTTAATAGATGACAATGATCTTTATCGATGGGAAGTCCTTATTATTGGTCCTCCAGATACACTCTAGTAAGTACTGATGCTTATACAGAAACATAAGTGAACTTGCCTTTACTAGTTCTAGGCTGGTCTGAGTGAGTAGAAGTTAACCTACATCTCCATACTGAGTTAGATAATGTTGTTCTGTTGCTAGTAAAGTGACTGTCAACAGCTGAATTTGCTGTATAGAACTTCTAAAATGCTTTGCTCCCCTGGGAAAATGCAACGCTGTTCCTTTTGTACTTGTGTAGAAATGAGAAAGAATAGCCTCTATTTAGAGGCAGCTTCTGTTTTTCTTATGTATTTAAGGCAGGTGTAATTCACTATTTGTTGTTATTGCTGTGAGGCTCTAGTTTACCTGATAGTACAACTTCAAACCATTACAACTTCGTGCTGATGATAATAGGAAGATACTCAAGAGGGATTTAGTTGGGAAAACTGCAGCAGACCATAGAATTAGCCTCAAATCCAGTAAGTTTGAGGTGGTAGAACTTCCTAGTGTGACCCTAGAGTACTTCAGTATTGATCAATTTTGAATTGTTGGCAAATGTTGCACAGTGGGCGTCCAAAAGCTTCTACCTTTATCCTAAGGACTGAGTTCTTTAATTGACATTTGAACACTAACCTATGCACTTCATCCAGTAGCTTTTTTTTTTTTCCCCCTCTGGACTTCCTTTGCTGTGTTTTTTGCACTGCTATGTTCCTGAAACACTCTGGCATGTGCTGTGTAGTTCATTTGGGTTTTTGTTTGGTTGCGGGTTTGTTTATTTGCTTTGATTTTTTATTTATTATTATTTTTTAAAGAGCTCTGGCTCATTGAGAGAATGATTTCTCTTTTTCATAGAGATTATATATGATCATCTACTGTAGCTCCTGGGGAAAGGTTCTATGCCCAGAAGAGGTCAGTTTAAAGCGTAGCTCTTGAAGATGAACTCTGTTCCCCTTCATTAAGCTGTTCCAGTGGTAAATTACTGATATAAAAAGCCTAGTGACATTTACTTCAGGTCAATTTTAGTTCCAGCACGAAGTTGTTGTATACCTATGCCTGCAGACTTCTGAATACTTAAGCCCAGGAATCAAATTGCTTTGCTTCTCCTCAAGCCTTTACTACCTTGTGACTTTCAAGTCTTGCATGAGGTGAATTCTCCAACTTCTGTTGACCTCTTCTGAACAGTCTTGTACTGGCTCCATTCTATTCTCGTGGCCATTTCATAGATACTGTCAGTAAAGAAATACTGCTTCGAACTGAACCTTTTCTTTATATGCTAAAAATTGAAATAGCATTTTTTTCCACTCTAATAAAAGTGCTGAGCTTGTTTTGAGGCTTTTTAAATAGGAATTCACTCCTGTTCCAGTCCCTACTTGCTGCCTTTCAGGGTAGTATTATACTGAGTCTTTCCTCCCTGCTCTGTTTTATGATGACAGTAGAACATAATAATTTAACCAGCTAGTTCCAAATTTCCAAACCTTTGTCTTATTCCTGGTCCCACTTGATTTATTCCAAGTGTACCTAAAAATACTTTAGACTCCGTGCATGACTTTACTGACAGAGACCCCTTTATCAGGAATATTGTTAAAAGTGACCCTGATCTCCCTTAATTGACAACTGTACTTCATTAACTGCTTCCTTTTGTGGCTCTAATTAAAGAGCTGTATTTATGCAGCTGATGAGAGGCAACCAGGGATGCCATACAGCCTAGTAGCTTTAGGATCTGCTTTTTTAAAAAGAGAAAGAACAACTTTTTCCCATTGAAAGAAAGGATTTAACTGCTTTGGGGCTATCAACAACTGTAAGCTCTCTCTTCTTTGTCTCGACTAGTATAGATGTTAAAATAGCCAGTTTATGGAATTCCTACCCTTTCCAGGATCAAGGATTCTTTGGAGACTGTCTTTGCCTAAAACTTGTGGAAAATAAATGCTGTCAGTTCAGATCCCCTCAGCTGCTTTAAGAGCCAAGTCACTTAGATCTAGGGCTTTGAGGGGGTTGGGTTGGTTGGTTGGATGTTTTGTCCCTTTTTTATTTGAGACACTTGCTAGAACTGCACATCTTTGGGTAGCGGTGGGAAAACTTGTTTTCTCAGTAACCCGTGGGCTTTGGATGCTGGTTCCTACTCCTCACTCTCATTTACAAATACAGGGGGAAAAAAATAAATGCACTGAACAGCTTTGTCTTCTCGGCACCAGTTCTTTTGTCTGCGTGGCCGCTGGGTAGCAGCTTGTTGTACGGCACATCTCGTGCCGCCTCCTTTGGAGGTTATGTTCCAGTTTTTGCAATCTCTGCTTTTGCAGTTCCAGATTTTGTTACAAACTCCAATTACAAGAAATGACAGTAGGAGGGGAAATGTTACAGTACTTACATTAGTGATCTATTCCATCTCGAAGGCTTTCCATTTAATATAGGCCTCCTTGCTTTTCAAAAGGGACTATTTCCAGGTATTGAAACCTAGATATTTAAAAATAAAACAAAAGACCCAAACAATAAACTTACTTTAGTTAAATATGGGCCTGTAAGTCCACATAAAAACTGGATGTCTCATGTTTGTTTTCCAGCTTAGTGGGTACTGTAATGCAGAACACATCACGGTCAAGTCCTGAGTCCCTTTAGTTTAGGGTTGAAGAGGTAGTTCTGGAAGTCTTTCTACAAAGTAATGCTGTTAGACACAACTATGAAGCTTTCTGTACCTTTTCACTGAGGCTCACTGCTGCAGACTGCTACCAAGAAACTAGAGCTAAGGTATCTAAAGGAGGAAAATTACCCAATGTCTGCTGAGAAGGGGAGTTATTGGCAATATTTTTTTTTCTTCTGTTAATAAATGTATTAGGAGGAAATATTCAAGTTGTAATTCCAGATGGTGAATTCCCTGGCAGTCTTTTTTTTTTTTCTTTTCTTTGGAGAGGGTGGGTGTGGTTTTTCCCTTCTGGAATCTCATCCTCATTCTAAAAAAAGGTACAATGTTGGGGAACTGACAGTATCTTGTGAAAGGATCTTCTCAATCTAGAAATTCTTTGCTTTGCTTCTGGAAGTGTCGGTGCTGTTAAATCCCAACATGATGTTAAGCTGGGGGGCAATGGGGGAGTGGTAAACTTAGAGCTTTTGATGCATCAGGAAGTTCCGGTCTTCATCTTAAGCTTACAAGAAACTCTACTAAGATATTTTTGATTCCCCAGTGAAGGTGGTGTTTTCAAGGCTCATCTTACTTTTCCAAAAGACTATCCACTGAGGCCGCCAAAAATGAAATTCATCACAGAAATCTGGCATCCAAACGGTAAGAAATGTCAAAGTTTCAATTTCTTTTTGCAATTCAGAACTCAAATTCGGTGAAGACAAATGGATATATTTCTGTTCATGTTAGAAATATGAAACTCTGCATTTACTTTGTCTTCACTTCATAAAGAAGCAGTAACCATGGCAGAGTTTTTAATAGAGCTGCTCTGAGAGACAGCTCCTGAAGTATTTTCAGAAGCTACCGAAAGGAGCTTCTTGAATTCTTGGTAATGGTTCAGGGATATTTTTTTTTCCTGCATGTGAAATTCGAGTCTGAGGAGAAACTTGACTTCTATAGCTGCTTTTTGTAATACCTTCAAATATTTCACCTTAGTATTGCTAACTTGGCAGTTCAATGTAGAAGGCCCAAGGTTGTCCTCTGAAGTATGAAAGGAAATAACAGCATCTTTTAATTCCTCCAAAGATGACTGTTCCTAATGTTTAATTTACTTATGAACTGCTGGAGGGAGATGGAAAGGTAAAATAAAATGGAAGAAGCTTTTTCACTGGGAAGGAGGAATGCTTTCCTCTTTCTGCAGCTGTTACTGAAGCTGTAGATGTTGAAAGCTGGGAGGAGACCAGCACAGTGCTCCAATCATGAGGGGCAGAGGGAATATTTTGATGCTGTGTCAGTCTCAGCTCTGGAAATATCAGAGTACTTGTCAGGCAGTTTCTGGTTCCATCAGCTTAAATCGTATTCCAGTATAGTGCAGTAACATCCAGCTGATGCTGTTGCTGTGGAAGAAAAAGTCACTCTCTAGTTTGCTGAACTTAACAGAAAAAGCTTTAGTGGAAGCCTATCTAAATAGTCTTGAAAGTCACAGCAAGATGTTAGAACTCATTCTTCTTCCCCAAGTGCCCTCTCTGCCAGAAGCTCAGGCATAATAACAGGCTTCCACCGAGCCCTGTTTATTACAGATTGAGTTCTGTAATAGTTAATTACTTTCCTTTTTTCATAATGTGTCTTCACTAACATGTTTTCAGATGAGCCGGAGTGAAGATTAACAGTTCTGTAACTTCCCTGAAGAAATGCCAGCGTGTTGTTCATGACTGAAATATGCCTTGTTCTCTTCTGCAGTTGACACGAACGGCGACGTCTGCATTTCAATTCTTCATGAGCCTGGAGAAGACAAATACGGCTATGAAAAACCTGAGGAACGCTGGCTTCCCATTCACACAGTGGAAACTATAATGATTAGTGTTATTTCTATGCTGGCAGATCCCAATGGTGATTCTCCTGCTAATGTTGATGCAGCGGTAAGATTTTTATTTTTTTTTAATTATTTTTTTTCTTGGTTTGCTAATTGTCTTCATTGCAAGTTTAGGTTTCTACACAGGAATTTTGCTTCTAGTTTGACAAACAGTACAGTGACTTATGGAAGAAGCTTTTGTATCACAGGCTAAGGCTACCATTTCGTTGGGAAAAACAGTCACGTTGTGAAACAGAATTACTAGTTAGTCCTGAGAAGCTTCAAACAGATTGCAAAGGAAAGATGCCGTCACATTTTGTAGGCAGTGGTTTAATTTCTCCAATGCAATAATGTATTTATAGTAAATAAGTATCTCTGTGCACAACTTAATGAATAAACTTCAAGCTTCTTTAGTCTAGAAAGAAAAAGGAGGGAAGCTGGCTTTGAAATCCAGTGTGGCTATATACATGTAGCAGTTACAACTCCCATTAAGCATAGCTGTGGAAATTAGTACATTCCAGAACCTTTTTTTGCTTCCTAGTATGTATAATGCACCAAAATCTTTGTGTTGGAAATGACATAACCTGCTAACAGGAGAGACTTCCTGATTTGAATGGAAGGAGAAAATGTGGTGGTGCTCCTCAGAATAAGGTGTGACTCGACATCAGCTCATGTGCTTCAGTCTTTCTGGATCATGGATCCAAGCAGTAGGTTTGACTGTGTAGGTCTGTGCTTGGAGAGTGTAGTTAAAAGCTTCACTATGTGTGTGACCTTCAGCTCTGGAGGAACTGTTGTGCCAGACCGGAGTGACTGGCTGAGGAGCGAGGAAGAACGGCCGGTTTCTAGTCAGACTGGGGTGAATCTGCAGTGAGGACTCTGTTGTGAGATGCAAGCGTTCTGTGCAGCGTAGTGTTTCTGGAGCAGGGCCTGTTCTGTGTGGGTGTATAAACACAGCCACGAGCTCTCTAGAAGAGCTGCATTTCTAGCAGAAAAGCAGTTACACTAATAACTGTTTGTGGTGGGGAGGGGAAAAATTCTCAGTTCTTGGAGGGAGTAGGGGAACAGACTTCAGGCTCCATTCATCTGAGATGGCCAACATACTTTCCTTTCTATTACTCATGAATTGCAGTTCAGCAGTGACTCACGCACTGTCCTCTTGCAAAAGAGAAGTTCTAGGTCTTAACTGGGGGTAGTGAGGAAAAGGGAGCTGGTAATCAAAAGGCGCAAAGTTTATGTTTTTGGTTTTGTTTTTTTTGTTCTAGTGGAATGTTAACCTGCTCTGTCAGGGTAGCTCTACCTTCCCTAAGTGGGGGGAGTTTAGTTTCCTGAAGCCTTTGGTCTACTGTGCTCTTAGTATTTCCAAAGGTGCTGGAACATCATCATGGGAGAAGTCTCATGTAGTCAAACTTAATGGAAAGAAAAACAAACACAGGAACTTGTAGTGAAGAATTCCCTCATTTAACGTTCTTTTGAGTGGCCTCCCCTTCCTGTGTCGTGTTACTGGTGGAAACAAACACCCAGGACACAGGGATGTTTTCTGCTGGCAAACCTGACAGCACTGGAAGGAACAAGTTATTAATGAAATGCTGAAAGTACAAGTAGAATTCCTCAGTTTACAAGCTCATGTATGTTGAATGTAGCTGACCTAACTCTGGGGAAAGCTTAGACTTTCCACTATGCTTGTCCCCTTCCTAGCATCTTTCTGTACTGGGCCCCACTCTTTGCCAGCTATTTCAGGAGTGATTTTTCTTCTAATACTATAATATTGTAACTTCATATGAGCCAGAACATACTCAGTGGAGTATGAAGAGTCAGCAGCTCATGTGCTTTATTCTGAGCAGCTATCAAGAGGTCTTCTACTTGGTTTACTAACTACCAATCTACTGCAGCGACAGTATTTGGCAGTCACTAGAAGATACTTTGTCTACGTTCATTAATTTCTAGTTTTAAGTGAGTCTAGAGAAGGTGGTGTTCCAGGCAGGTCACAGCACTGCAGGAACAGGGGATATACCCCCTTCCTGGGAAAAAATGAGCTATGCCTGTGGAGCACTGTCTCTTGGAGTGGGAGCAAAATGAAGAACAGGAGCCTGAACAGATGCTGTGAGAAGCAAATAGAACAGTTCCTGACTTAAAATAAGAGTTTTGGAGAGATTGCTGTCAAATTGGAAACTTTGCCTGCTAGTCAGTTCTCAACACCGGCTTCATAGAACTGGAAATAGAAAAGATAGAAACAAAACCTAAGAATCTGGAGCTAGGAGGGCACAAATTTAATGCTTTTCTTGGCCTTAAGCCATCTTGTGTAAGCTGTCCTATGTCCCAGTCCGAGGAACCAAATGCTTGCTGTATTAATTGCTGAAAAAGAACAAATTAATTAGTACCCTTATTTGTGCTTTCATTGGAAAGATGAGACATGCTGGATTTTCCAACCTTCTGTCTGGCTAGGTGAGCTCAGAGAGGTGGTAAATGTTAGGATATGACAGTTTCCCTAATTTTCTTTGACTCACATGTGCTCTAACCTTCACCCCAAGTTAGGGAGTGAAAAGGTGCTGTGTGCTAGGTTGCTTCAGGTGGTGGGTTGGGTTTTTTTAACCCCTTCCCTCATCCTTGCAGTAAGAATGTATTGCTTATGTAAAAAAAACGAAGACTAGCAGAACTCATTTCATGAAGTAAGAGATTCTTCCTATTTTCTCACCACTCCTTACCTAACTGTAAAGGCAGTGCCCGACACGTCAGCCTTGCTCACACCGTATGATGCTCCTGTGCCGTCATCTGAGCTCATCGTGAGACTGGCAATGAACCCCTTAACTGGCTGCACTTTTTCCTCTGTGTTTTTGTGATACATCCTGAGTTCAAATTTACCTCTTGCCTATCTTCCTGTTCATCTTTTATCTTTATTCTGCATCTCTGCAGTTCTGAAATCAGATACCCGTCTGAGACCATCCCCATAGGTGCGCTGAGCGTTCTGTTAAGGTCTTCCTCCTAGAGCCAGTAGCGTGCAGCCATATCGAACTAGGAGGTGTTTTCTTTCTAAGGACACTGCTGTATCTCATCTGAGTACTGTGACTTCTGGATTTCTGTCCTGGGGTGTCCTGAGAGTTGAAATGGCCCTGAAAATACTGGCTCCTCAGTAGCTGTGTACCTTTTTTCATCACTGCAGTTGAAGACATTTTCTCTAACCCATAAAACAATAGCTGGTGTCTACAGTTTGAGTTTGCTGCTGCTTTGCAGGCTGAAGGAAATGATTTCAGCCTAGATGTTGTAAAATATCGGTAGCCACCAGGTTAGGCTTGGAGAATGCCTGAAATCCAAGGGAGAAAGGCCGTGTCCTCACTCTTGTGAGCAGCTTGCACAGAAATTCAGAAGAAGCTTTCAAAAGTCCTGAGCGTCACAGGTTTTCATTGCCTTATTCAGTGATTGTAGGCAAATGTAGGTGTTGACTAGATGGCTAATGTCTGAAAAGACCCAGCGTCTTCCTAAACTTGTACGTTGTTGTAGGACTGAGATCTGAAAGTTGTCTATTCAATTACAGAAAGAATGGAGAGAAGACAGAAATGGAGAATTTAAAAGAAAAGTTGCCCGCTGTGTAAGAAAAAGCCAAGAAACTGCTTTTGAGTGACACTTATTCAGCAGCTAGTAGCTTCACTTTTTTTCAGGGTAAGTATCCTTCTAAAGACAAGTCAGTTACCTGAGTTGAGGATTTCCTGCCTCAGTATTACTGAACTAATGTTACTTTTATTTTTTTTTTTGTCTTAAAACAAAAAGCCAACCCAAACCTTTCTTCTCAGCAGAGTTCTCTGGCTGCATGTGATACTAAAGACTAAAAGAATTTGCAAGTGCAGTAACAGCCCCTCCTGCCAAGACTGGGGAGCCTCTCTACACTGGTGCATTTATGCTGTTCAGGAGTTGAAATTGTCTTTATCAGCGTTCATCCTGCTTGATTAGTAGTGCTGAGGGGTTACTAGAGCTGGAATAAAAGGCAGTAATCTCATTCTTTCATGTTCATTATTGTGAAGAACACTTGTTTGAGTCTTAAAAGCATCCTGTTGTGCTATCAAGCTTTTATATATATAGATGGAGTTTATCTTGCTGGTGTTGGTGGCATGTTGGATGTAAGTTTTAAATAAGGCTTCGGTGAGGTTGTTGGGAACCATTTGGAAGGGATTGCTTCAGTTACCTGTGGGAATCCTAATGGAAAGTCTGCTAGCCTATTGGAAACCATCAACCTGAGATATTATCTATCAATAACGTTAAGAAAGGTGGTGGTCTCTTCAGCAGCCCAGAAACCTTTTTTACTGAGGAAGGTTTAGGAGTAGCTTCAGTAAAACAGCTATATTCTAAACCCAGCTATATTCTAGAAACTGATCTAGTAGATATGAGGGCCTGGGCAAGTAGCTGGTATGATAGTTGTACTTTATGCCACTCTTAAATGAGCTTCTGCCTCAAGATTCTTGCTTTAATATGAACAATTCCATCCTAGTTTTAATGGGACTCTTGGTTTTTTCTTACAATGAGCTCTTGTAAAAAGCTTTGTATTAAAACGTGGCCCTTAAATACCCGGCCTTTGGTCCCTTTAATCTTGGTATGCTAAGGAAAAACTTCCTCAACTAGCTAATAATTTCCTACTCTTACTTTTTCAAAGCAAAACAGAGCTTCATGTTGAAGCTGCCTTTTCTTAATGGTTGGTTTGGCAAATAAACTGCTCTGACCCACTTGGCTGGAGAAGCCCAAAGCTGTACGTACGAGTTACTTGCAGCGTACACAACTTGACGGGGTCGGGGGGTGGGAGTATGGCGCTGTATGTAGCTTAAAGGGGTTGTGCTGTCTGAATAACCTACTCGGTGCTCCTGCTAGTTAGCTTTTTCTCCACCAAGGTTGTGCAGGAGATACTTCCTTTCTTTTACTTCTGTAAGAATTGTGGGGGCTGGGGGTGGGGGAAGGCTCCGTCTGTGCCAGACTGGTACTGCAGTATCTCTTCTCTGCAGGAGTGCTTTGATTGAACGGAGCTTTCTCCAGTATAGAAAGCATGAAAAATGCTTAATATTGATCAAAAGACTAAGCAAAGGAACTGAATGTCTTATACAACTGCCTGTAACTAGAGTGTAAGAATTGTTAATGCAGCTGACAGTTTTTTCTCTCTCTTAGAGAAAGGGAGTAACTGTGAGTAACGCTCCAGAGTATCCTTAACTAACCTCGGCTCTGTTGCCATGTTCAGCTTGGCCATAGCAAAACAATGCTCATGACGAATATTTCAGTAATTGGCCGCGTTGCTTTTTTGGAAGGCAAAAGCTTTTCCGAGTCCTGGTGACTCCTCCTAAGTAAGTGATGAGCAGTGACTTGGATGAGAAGGGGCCACATAGCTGGTTCCGAACGAGCGCAGCCTGACTTGGTGGCTGTGGTGGTCTTGCTTACTGAAGCACTGCTGTGCCAGTTGGTACCCCACTCTGCCGGTGAAGCACCATCCCATCATTCACAGTAAGTGATGCTTGGAAGTTTCAGTGATAAATCTACAAGTGTTTAGCCCTGGGTGTGACTAAGCGAACGCTTCCACGCCGTGTGCTTGACAAGCATCACCAGGACAGGAGCCTGACAGTCTGATAGTTGAGCTGGGATACACAGTGTGCTGAACTAACCCCAGTCTTTCTCAGGTGATGATTTGGGATTTATGCATCTTCTCTTTCGAGGTATGTAAAGTTCTTGAACAAGTAACGATTATTTTCCTTAGAGCTTGAAAGAATTGAACATCTTGAAAATAACTGAGGACGTTGCGAGGGTTTACTTTAATACCTGTGATTTCTTTGTAGGTCTCCAATTGAGAAACATGGCACTGTTTTTTTTCCTGCACTCTACCCACCTATTGCTGGACTTCTGTTGTTACAAGTTGGCAAACACTGGCTGGAACTGGGCTGCAATAAAACATGCCAGTTATCAATGCTGACAAGAGCCTAACAAGTGCCAACACAAGATGATTACGCATTTTGAAATCTAATAAACTGCTTTAACCTTCAGGAAGAATTGTAAAGATGTGTACATAGCACAACATGATCCGGATAATATATATACTGTTCATGTACATCCACAAATACACATTGTACCAAATAATGCTGTCTGTAGTTAGGAATAGAATCATGTAAATTCTAAAGATTTTAGCAGGTTTTTCTCTCCCTGTTCATTGTTTCCTATCAGTTTAAAAAGAAAAACCAACACAACAACGACTTGTGAAGCATGTCAAACTAAAACCAATTAGGATAAAGGTTTTTTATTTTATTTTTTTCCCCCACTTTAATTTTCCTTTGACCCACTGAGGCTTAATTAAATTCTCTTGCTTATTAAAGTTTAGTATATCTTTTTTTTTGTTGTTTTTGGAAATGTGCTCCCTTTTATTTCCCTCATCAGAACTTAAAATTTTCCTGATTAAACCCTGAAAGGATTTGCTATCGATTACTTGTGTCTTCTTTTATGATGACCTCTGTAGTCTCAAAGGTGCTTTTTTTTTTTTTCCCCTCCACCCCTTTTTTTAAACCCAATTGCACATACTTCTTGAATTGGGTATAGCAATAAAACTGGCCATGGAGCACCCTTGAGCAGCCTGCTGGATTTTTAACTTCCAAGGAACTTGAGCACTTTCATTTGGAAGTTCAGTTGACTAAGTTAGTCCAAGATAGGAACGAGCTGCTTTTTATGGGTGAAATTTTATTTTTTGCCTTTTTCATTGCCTGTTTGTGGGGTGGGGTGTGTGTGTGTGGGGGGAGGCTTGTTTTTTTTTCTCAAGGTTGAGTTGAAGCATGCACAGCTGTAGGCTTTCAAATGACTAACTTCTGGGTTTGGTATCAAAAATAGTTTCCCTCCTTTTCCGTTTTTTCTCTTCTGTGGCCCTTCATATTCTTTGCCTTCTACTTCAGAGTTTTCCTCACCTAATGTACAAAGAAAATTGCGATGTATATTTTCATGTAATTTGATTTTTGGAATTCTGTCACCTTCTGTAGTGAGTTCTTCCAAAATATAATTTTTTCCAATAATAATGTGTCAAACTGGCTGTCTTGAGTATCTCGATAGGAAGGCTACTCCAGTTGGAGCACAACTTACCTGAATATCTTCAACAACATAATATCAGCAAACATTTTTTTTTGGATTTGACATAGTGTATTTCAAAACAATTAAAAGGCAAACAAAACACCCACCTTTCTTTCTCTAGCAACCACCTTTGGCCCTCCAGTGAGAAAACACTAACCTGGCAGTAGCTGGTACCACGAGTTTTCCAAGCCCACCTGAAATACCTTTCTACCAACAACACTTTATAGAGGAACTTGCAACTATTTGACTACTCTGTCCCAGGTTTCCCAGGGCTTTTAACAGCACAGAGCAGCTCACAAATACATCAAGAGATCCAGCTTGTAAGAAGCCTTCAGGACTAATCTGGTAGCTGCCTGGGCCTTGTTTCAGGCTGCTGTGCAATGTGTTATATGCTCAAAGACATATATTAGGGGTTTCTTGAGGGATGGGCTGGAAGGAGATGGCAGTGAGTTGGGGTGTTAGTGGTGAGTGCCATGGGGGACAGTATAAGAGAGTATGGATAAGAGAACTTCCAAGTGAAGGTATTCCTTCCTCCCACAGGTGGTTCTGATAAAAATAGATGTGTTTAATGTCCACCTGTACATATTGGGTATCTAGTTATTTTGAGAAATCATTAGTTAAATTTGCTTTTAATTGGATAGCCTGCTCCTGGAGGCAGGCAGATGTGGGCAGGGCTTCAGAGCCATTACTGCCCAGACACAATAGCTGGTATTAGCTCCCCTTGGAGTGCTTGTCTAAAATTGCTTGAGGAAGAGTCTTGCTCACCAGCTGGCGGCCTTTTTTCTCTCATCTAAGAGCTGGGACTGCAGAATCCCAGTGGCATGGTGCCAGCTCCAGAACCCAAACATTGGGAAGAAGCTACTTTTCCTAAATCTCGCAGTGAACTTCTTCCCCCACGAGGTGCCCATCCCCTTCTCTTTCCACGGCGTATCTAGAGGGCTGGCAGCAATTCAAGATCCTCGGCGCTTGCTGCTTTCACAAGTTCAACAGCCTGCTCTGTTTTGTCTTCTTAACACGTGCAGGTCACAACTGACACGGCTGTAAATACAACAAAATGGTTCAAAATGTTATTCTTCTCAGCTGTCCTCCGTCAGAGCTGCTTGCTTGTTCTTGAAGGGACAGGCCTGGGAATGTTAAGTCCTGCATCAGCAGATGCAGGTATGGAAGAACTGTTAACTCCACAGCAGTGTTAGTTCCCCTCTTTGTAAACTACTCAAGTATCGATTGATCTCTGCTTGCCTTACCCAGCTGGTTTGGGATGCCCAGGTATTCCACAGGAAGGAGCGTTGCTGCGGGAAGCTGTTCAGATGTACGAGCTGCAGGTACGGCCGGTGCCCAGGGGCTTAGCAAAAGAGGCAGCCAAGGGTCTGCTGCCAAGTGTCCAGGTTGTAGGCGGCCTCTGGCAGGCACAGAAACGGCCTGGTTTTGTGTGATCACAGTTGGGTTTGCGTTTGTTCCTGGGATCCGCCTATGATGGTTACTGATACGACCAGAAATTTCTGCGTAGCCCTCAAGCTCGGACACCGCTGAAGAGCCACAGTCCGTGCAGGTAGTGCTGGGAGACTTGGGAGCAGTCAAATAAACCAGCATCTGAGAGTTTCGCTTGCATCTGGGGGGGTTCCCAGAGGCTGTCAGCGTAGTGCACCGACCCTTACACCTTCTGCCAGCTCTCTAGAGGCTTGTAATTACGGCTGAGGTTTGTGCTGGTTTTCCCCCCAACACAGGGTGGCCTGCTTTCCAGGTCACATGGCAGCACTGAGAGAAAAGGAAAAGCAAAGCCCAGAAATTTAATAAATAGTAAAGTACTATGGCCATCCTAGCTCTTTTTTTATATTTCTCCTGCTGGCCCTTAGGCATCACCGAAGATCCCTAAAAATCAGAAGGGCTGTTCAGCTGTCACGCTAAAATACTTTCCTGCCGTGATGCCTAGAAAAACGTTTATTGAAACTAGACAATTAATAAATGGAAAACATTAATTCCGAAGTGATTATCGGTGTATTTGGGTTTTTTTTGGTAGGCCGATGGGGGGTGGACTTTTTATTGCGTCTGTACCATCTGGTGCACTGCTCTTGGTACGGTGCCATCGCAACGCAAACGGAGGAGCACCACGTCCTATCGTTTCTGCGGATCTTCGGAAGCGTGGACGAGTCATTTCAAACCAAACCAGACGGCGCTTGGGTTTTAAAGAGAGGCTGTAATAAAGACAGCTTCCAGCCCAGGCAGATCCTCCACAGAAGATGGGATTGCAGCTTTCCCCAGATGTAAAAACACAACACTATGAAATCTGATCTGTGTTGTTACTCAGAAATTCAACTAAGACTAAATCCAATCAGTACTAAGTGTTTCCTTGCAGTTACTCAGGATGATCAATAGCACCCACAAAGCAGTGGTGTAAATTAATTACCTAGCAACATCTACACATTTGCCATCTGAAAAAATGAGACCAGTTGTGGTTTGTCATCAGTCCAGAAACTCCAGTTTCTGTCTCTCCTAACATCTGGGCCTAGTTCTGGTGTTGCTGTTTTATCCAACAAGCAGAGAAAAATGAGATGGGAGGCAGAGCAACTTTGCAAAGAAGTTAAAACGATGTCTGTAAAACAATACTGTGCATCAAGTGCTCAAACCCTCATTTGACATTTGCTCATTAAAGCGAAAACAAACGGCTGTTGGATCAGTGAATATTTGGTGTTTGTGCTGCATCGAGGCAGGAAAGATCACGAGCGATGAAAACAGTCCAGGGTCTGCTATGTTCTACGCGTGGCTTGGGAATACGATCATGTGAAAGTTCCTTGGTCACGGCCTGTCTCCACTCCTAACCACTCTTTTTACCCACTGGGCACAGACCCAGTTGCCTGGGCTGCTGACGGGAACAAAAGCCGTATGTGCAGGAACCGAAGTCATCGTGCCACCAGGCCCACCGGATAGAACACCCGCGCTGGCACTTCCAGGGGCTGTACCGCAGCCGGGTGAGCGGGAGAAGTCACACCTTGCTTCTGGGGTGTGCCAAAGCCAGCGGTGGCTTTGCTCTCGGGACGGGTGGCGCCGCAGGTGAAGCCCAGGCGGCGGCCGCGCCCCGCTCCCTGCTCCCGGGCGCTGGGTGGTGTTCTCCGGCGTTTCCCAGCCCTCCAGCGCGGACTGTGGTTCCAGCGCGGCCGTGGCGCTGCTCAAAGGCCAACGCGAGGGCTCTCCCGGGCAGGACGCCTTATCTAAGGCAGGGAAGAGAACCCCCAGAGCGATTACAAGCGGCCGCCGGCCGCCTCCTGCC
>VWZK01020225.1:62540-103021 GCA_013396935.1 Baryphthengus martii
GCGCTGGGAGCCGCCGCCTGCCCCGGGGCTCCGGGCTGGGGACTCGCTGCGGGCGGCGCATTCTCTTGGAGAGAGGCGGCGAGGCTGTGCTGCAGCCTCCTGGTCACTTGCTGCTCGGAGTCCTTTTGTCAAATTCGGCCTCTGAGGCGATCTGCAGAGCTCCGGGACTGCTGCTGTTGTGCTTGGAGGCTGTCCGTTACACCAGTTCCAAATTAATTTAACTGAGGTCATGAGATTTGAAGAAATGCTTAGTTTTTTACAGCCCCGCTCCTTTCTGCAAGACAGAAGCTTCCTCTTTTTTCCTCCCTGGAGGAAACTGAGTCGGCAAACTGAGCCGGAATGGCCCAAGTTACAAAAGAAAGAAAGGCTTTAAGTTCCAGTCTTAAAAGCACAGCCTTCAACTCTTCAAGTGCAACTCTCACATAGTGGTAGAGTTTTAGAAACCACTTGTAGAAGATTAATTAGGATGTAGCATGCAACGGCCAAGAGGATGCTGCAGTCAAGCCGGTTTATTAAATCCTTAGAGCAACTCCTAACTTTTTGGATGCTGAAATACCACTGTTTCTTATTTAGTTGACCAGCCTCTTAGGCTTGCCCTTAAACCTTGGTGACCGAGTTCTGGTGGGCATTAGATGTCAAAGATGTCATTGGGGAGTGAAACTTTCCCCACTGGGACCCTCAGGGATCTGAGGCTGAGGTTCAGGGTCCTGTTCTGCAGAATGACCCTGCAGTCGATGTAGGTCTTGTTTCAGACATCTGTATGTTTCAGAGATTGTTCTCTAATTCAAATAGTTCTCTGATCTTTTGGCTAGAGGAAGCACATGATCAATGTGTGATCTTGCATGAGCAGGAGCAATAAACTGGAGTTGTAGCTCTCCCTGCTCAATTCCTCAGGATATCGTGGCAGAGGGACTCATTTTGTCCCCTCAAACAACATTCATTAAGAGCTTTTGGAGCTGAGAGTTATTGGAGAATCAGCTGAAAAGTGAGGAGAGGAGCTTGTCAAGCTGTGGGAGCTGCTCGGAAGCTGAGTGCTTTTTCTTATGGAAGTGTTACCTCTGCACAGAAGTCCTGGATTAGGTTTATTGCAATTAATAGCCACAAATTGATCAAACTGTATAAGGACAAGAGCTGAGCTTTTGTAACTTCTCTAAGAGTTCTGTACCACCAGTGCCACAAGATACTTGCAGGTAGGGGCAAAAATGGTTAGATTAATGCTTGAGTCTAAAGCTGCAGGAAGTACTTTGGGATGATTGTCAGAGTAAAGATCAGTGTGCAAAAATGAGGAGGAACAGGAAAGCAGTAACATGTACGGCCTTGGGGAGATGGGAGTCGGTGTGGAGCAGTGAAAGAAGGAACTGACTTGAGGGGCTAAGGAAATAATGTATTTTTCTGAAATATTTTACTTGGGTCACTTCATAAATAAGCAAAAGCTTATCCGTATTGCTTCTGTGACTGCTTTTGATGGGTGGAAAGGGCAGTGTCATGAGCCCTCCAGGCCAGTCTCTAGTTTCTGAGACGTGCTATCTGTCACCCCATTGCCCGTTGCCTCCCTCCTTATCTCATTGAATTCAGCTTTCCAGTTGTTCTCGAGTACGTTGTGCCTTCTCCTGTAAGAAAACATCAATAGACTTTCCAAAATCATCTTTAAAACCTTTGATATGGAACATAAACTTCTGGCAGTTGGTGAGCCGCTAGTCTGTCTGCTGGAAAGTTGTTAAACAACCCCTGCTTTTGTCTTCTTGTCCAGCCACCTCTTAACTTTATCCCTGGTCTGTGGGCTCGGGAGAGGAGCTCCTGTGTGTGCTGCTCTGCTGAACCCAGGCATCCACCTCCCTGGTCCAGGTCCCTTGCTGTTTAGCCAGAGACTTGCTGTATCTTCCAGAGTGACCGTCCTTTCAGCATCTTGATGCAGGGATCTTCATTAGACCCTAGAATCACAGAATGGTTTGGGTTAGAATGGACCTTAAAAACCAACTAGTTCCGACCTCCCTGCCTTCCAAAACTGAGGACTGGAAACAGTAAACCTGGAGAGGCGGTGCTGTTTGTTTAAATACAGGTGGTGCTTCTACCTGAGATCGAGCAGGTTCCACTTTTGAAGCAATCCTTATTTTAAGCAACTGTCTCAACTCTTTAAATGAAGAGGGAAAACGTCAGGCTTTGCTCTTCTGCAATGAATATTTTATTGACTTAACTGGATGTCGAGAACTGTCTTAACTGTGCGCTTAGTGTGTGCTGTAAGATCAGATACTGCCACAGGTGTGTGGCAGTAACTGCTACACAACTGCTGTGCACATTCTTGTGTTGAATAAGATACAAGAGCTGGAAAAGAAGAGTTTAATTCTTACTGTAAGCAAATGCCCATCATTCCTTCCCAGGGAGGCTGCCGGAAGCATAAGCTGTCACTCTGAAAACGAGATTTCTCAAAACTTCAGTTCTTTGCGGTGCTTTCCCTGCCAAGTATTGACTGTCTTGGCTTGTCCTGGGAGCAGCAGTAACCAGCTGGATTGTTGGTTATGCAGAAAGCTCGAGCTACTGCTGTCTGTTTGAGGGTAGCTCTGCTTTGTGTCCTGCTCCAGAGTAATTTGGAGCCGGGGAGCTGACTGGTGAAACGACAGTATTTGAGATGTTACCTTGGGGTGCTGCTTCTTTATTCCCACCTTCAGACTCTCGTTGTTTGAGTGGAAGGTGCAGTATTTATTTGAGATGATACACACTGGGAAGTTCAGCAGGCAACTTCTTATTCCTAGCATTTGAATTTGTGTGGCACCTGAAAATCTCGCTGTATGAACAGTGTTCGCACCTTGAGAACCGTGCCAGACATCAGCCTATCTTTCAGCGGTCACTCCTGGCTGCTGTCAGAGTTTTTACTCTCCCTGCTGTAGCAGGAGGGCTTGCTTTATGCCACCCTTGACGCTTTCCTTGTGGAAGAAGCTGGTCCTTCTAGTTCTGGGAACACTTCAGACAGACCAGAGCAGAATTTCAAACCCTCTTTGAGGGCTGGTGTGGTGTTGGTAGGACAATCCTGAAACCTTGCTATCTTTTAGTAGAATAACAAAAGTACCCCAAAGGAGAGGATATCTATTAACTTCTACAGGATGAAGCTAAATAAGACTTGAAGCGAGCAGGCTGCCCAACTTGCTCAGGTAGTATTAACTGAAGAATAAGATGGGGTGAATTACCTGCTGTTTATCCATTACAGTAGGTAAGACTTAGGAGGAAGCATTTGCTGCAGCAATGGTGAGAGGAAATGCTGAATGAGGCATTCTGAGCTGGGGAAGGGTGCTCTGCCCTGGGGACCTGTGCTGGAGGGAGGCCAAGGTCAGCTTTGCTGTAGAACTTTTCTACAGAAGCGAGAGGAAAACACTGGTCATTAGAGCTCAGTTCTCATTGCTTGTGCTAGTGACTTACATTTAGTAAATATTTGGAAAAAATATGTTAAGCAATGAATTCCTGAGTGATAGGGACTAATCTTGCAGGAACTTTCCCACTTAAAAATCAGGAGTTAGCTTCCAAATGTCTCCTCCCTGACCCCTTCTGTTTTAGGATTGGTTTTGGATTTGTACTTTCTTTGGAAAAATCAGCTTCAGGGTGGGATAGAGGTGGGGGAAATAATCAATTGAGCACAATGGGTGATGGCCACATGTAGTTAGTGCAACTGATCCCTAAATAAGTTGGACTGGTTTCAAGCATCTGTGCAGATGTTGCCTCACAACAGGGAAGTAGAGGTTTTTTCATATGGGTGGCCTGGGGTGAGTTCAGCCAATTAACTTAACGCAGCGCGTTGTGGAGTGAGCATGGAAGTGTGGTGGAAAAGTGAGCTCTGCAGTGGGATGGAAATACTTCCTCAGGGATCAGATTCCCTGGTGCTGTTGCTGTTCTGGAACTGGAGGAGCCACCACGGACCCTGCTGTGTGTAGTGAGACTCTGTCAGGGCAGTGCCTCTGATGGAGGACTGGGTGTGTGCCAGCAGCAAGGAGAGTTTTCTGTGGTTTTGACTGACCTTTAAAATACAGATTCTGGGGAGAATCTGTTTTTCGCATTGGCCATTTCTTAAGGAGTTTCTTAGCTGAGAGTGTGAGGAGATCTAACCAGGCTAGTTAGGTCCACCGGGGTAGATACAGTATGTCAGCAACTCTTCTAATGCTCGCTTGTGGTTGATGCCTCAGCTGTAAAGGCAAACAGCATCTTCAATAAACTGAAAAATGGGTGAGGACCTAAAGAGTGAGTCCTCTGCCCCACCACAATTCCTGCAGTCAAGGATTCTCATGGCTTTGGAAAGCTTAGAAAGTTCCTGAATTCCAGTCAGGAATTCCATAAGTGACTTCTGTGTTGTATTTAAGGCTGATGACAATGTAAAATAAAAGATTTCATATTGGGAGTGCGAGTCTCGGTAAGGTGGAAGAGGAGGGGCCCACTGAAGCGATGTTCTGTGATTAAACTAGATGAGTAACGTGCTTGTAGGACTAAGTTATATATTACCCTCCAATGCAAAACAGAGCTGGGCAGGTTTCAACCTTGTGGTAAAACTGTGTGCCTCTGCAGAGGAGGTGGCCAAGCTGGAAAAGCACCTGATGCTTCTCCGCCAGGAGTATGTAAAGCTGCAGAAGAAACTCATCGATACGGAAAGGAGATGCAATCTGCTGGCTGCCGAGGCGAACCAAGCCAACGCCAGCGACACCTTCATCAGTCGCCTTCTTGCCATTGTAGCTGAACTCTACCAGCAGGAGCAGTACAGGTAAGAAATCCTCCTTTGGGGAAAGGGGCCTTACAGGAACATTTGATTTCATTGGTTGTGGTAAGTGCTAGTCTGAGACAAGGAAAAAAAATCTTTCTCTGAATAGGGTCTTCCGTTGCAAGTAGAGTTGGAAGCACGTGCTAAGATCAGGTACTGTGCAGAATCCAATCCTTGAATCACTAAGTAGAAGTTCATCTCTGAGATGAAATGTCTTTGTCAAAGAAAATTGACCATTTACAGTCAACAGCGAATCTCCGTTTGAACAGAAGTAATTCTAAATTGATCTGTACCCAGTTGATGGATTAATTATGTGATATATCTTCTACCAGCTGCAAAGCCCTCCTTTCTTGAAAGGATATGTACTTGAAACCAGTGCTATGCTCCTGTTGTGTGCAGAGAAGCCTGGTTAAATCGGCTTCTTGGCTGTATAATGTAGCAGGTCTTAGACTGGTATAATTTATAGCACAATGTCATATATATTATAGCTTTGAATCACAACACAAAAGTTTGTTTCTTTTCCATAGGCATGTTAAGGATCACATTGAATGCTCTACATCCCTTAACTGATTTAGCTCCAAGACTACAAAGACACTCAGCAATTCTTTGCTATTCCTGAAAGCAATGCCAGTGGAGTAAAGGTGTTCAGTCACGTAAGGGGAAAATACAGAGTTTTGACGAAAATTTCTTTCCCCTGACATCCCTTCATGAGCCTCCCTGAGAAAAGGCTCTGCTTGAAAAGAGCTGAGTGTAGTACTCTGGGTAAAAGATTTGTTAGCACACGTCAGGAGAGTTAGATCACTTTATTTCTGTTCAGCTCTTGAGTTTTAAGGGCATAGACTAGTGGTCTAAAAGACCTACAAGTTGTAAAATGAGTAAGGTAGCAAGTCCCATTGCAAGTAAAGTAACATCTCTGTGCTTTGTATTGTGGCTTATAGCAGTGCTTTGAATTATAAAATGGTCTGGAAAGTACAACCCACGCACTCACAACATCTGCAAGCTCTGGGACTTGAAAATAAGCAGAGCAAAGGATAACCTGGTGTTAAAGGGGTCAGGATGAAATCGGTGTTCTTGACAACTGGTCTCCTGGCAGCTAGGGATTCTTGGAGTCAGCCTGGCACTCCGACGGCTGTCGGACAGCCCGGGCTCTCTTCCCGCTCTTGTCTGGAACCATTGGGGCTTAGCTCACGGTATTGGTATGGACACTGCAACAAGTATTTAACCTCAGGATTGCTGGACTTTCCTGTCTTCTACAATATCCTTCTTGCAGTTTATTCTGAAATGGTTAAACCCAACAAACCAAACACTTTTCATACTACTGACTCACAACGTTTCTTCCTAGAAAAGTAAGAATTGTGTCATTTGGCAACATGTTCTACTTAACAAATAAAACGTGTTTTGATGTCTCAAACAACTTGAGCCTAAATGTGGATACCAGGACATAGATACATGCAGATTCAGCATCTCCATAGGATCTAAGTATGGGAGTAGGCTGTGTTTATACATCTGATTTTTTTTTTCTTATCAGTGATCTGAAGATATAAGTTGGGACCAGTCTCATCAGCGCTCACAAATTTGTCTTGGCGGCGCGCAGCGATACTTGGAGTCTCGCCAACCTTGCCTCAACAGAGGAGCTGGATCTGTCAGGTCAGCCCTGGCTTAGTAATCTGATGCTTCGATTGTCTTTAGGATGACCTGTTGGGAAAAGGTTACTTATGTACCTTTCAGACTGCTGCTGTCTGCAAAAAAAGTGGTGCTTAACCTGCTAATTGTGGAGCTCTGGCTCTGAAAGATGGCAGTACGCTCGTGACCGTGATGCTAGCGCTAGTTAAATCAATAACCTACCTTCTTTCTCTTTAATGAACAGGGGTTTGAGAATGGTGGCCTGTTTTGTCTTTTCTAGAGTCAACTAAACATAATGAAAAACAAATCTATATGGAGGAGCTTGACTTCTTCCTTTCTAAGGACAGGGCTTTTTGAGGTAGTGTGCATAATTTCTCTGAAGTGTGTCATGGAAATCCCTTGCTTCTTGTTAATACAGTGTGTGTGGGAAATGAATACAAATACCGGTGTGTTATTAAAAAATTACTTGCTTTGGCACTTTACCTTTGCAAAATTAGGTGAGAGAGTAGTTTCCTGAAAGGCTTCTACAGGATGGTGTTTTGTTCTGCTGGAGCTGTTTCTTGCATGTGCTTACACTGGGCAGTGTTTCTGCAGATTCAACTTCTTGACAGGCTTTTCTTCTGTACCTAACAGTATAGAAGAGCCCTGTACAATTAATTTGTGAGCAATAAAAACAGGCATGAGATTAAGCAGGTTTGCTGGCTGGCATGTTGAATATTAAGCATTGGCTTCACTTTCTGCACTTAATCTTATCCTGAATTCTAAGTGCAGACAAACCGGAAAGAAGCAAGTCACAGCAAGCTGGTTTTATCAGACAGCATAGGCTCCCTTGCAGAACGATCTCTGCATCTTTCTGCAGTCACAAGAAAAGAGATGCCAAGGATTTTTTAAATTTAATGCCGCGCTACCGGAAGATTTATTGCCAGAAAGCTCTTATGTTGATTGTAGTTTCATTGCAAGTGTCAATTTGTGGTGCTTTGAGCTCTCAGCTGCTGTGAGAATATCAAATGTAACTGCAGTCCCACGTTTAACAATACAAGCACTTCCTATTATAGAATGATGCTTAAAATAAGTGCTAGTAAATGATCATTTCCACTGTTTTTTTAATAAAATTTAATAAATGGGCCAAGAATTAGGTTGTGAAATAACTGTAGTAAACAAAATTCCCTAAACTCTAATATTTTTCTAAAGAAAGATTGTCTGCATTCTCCTTTCAAAATACAGGCAGCATTTAAACATGAACTTTAACAGCACTCAATTTATCTGCAGAATGTTCTACTCTTTAAGCAGAGTAGAAGGAGAGGAACATAGGCTCTCTTGTTGGGAGGGAGAAAATGAACTCTTATCTCTGCCAAGGCAGAGCTGATACTACAGCTCAAGGAAGTTTTCTGGTTGCTTCAAATTGGATAAGTACTTTGGTACTCTGCAAAAAAACTGAAGGCAATCCTCTATATAAAGGAGATGTTTTAAGATGCATATTTCAGTATCTTAAACATGTAGTTTAGGGTTTTTAAAGACACACTCCTCAAAAGACACCCACAAAAACCCCCATACAAACACCACCCCCTCCCCTCAAAACAAACAAAAAAAACAGCCAAACAAAAAGCCCAGCCCCCCCAAAAAAAGAAAACAAACCCACAAACCAAAACAGCTTCAGGGTCTCCTGTTATTTTTTTTTTCCATATGAATGATGTTTTTTGTTGTAATTGGTCTGATCTGTTGTTGTGGAGTAATTCTCATCTGCATCCTGAGTAGGATTGTCCACTATACTTCTGAGTAGGTGGCAAAGGTCCCTGGCCACTGGGGTTGTGGGTCTCATGTCCTGTGGTGTAGGTTTCTATTCTCCTTGCTGTGTAAATGCATCTGGCCCATGACCAGTGTTGTAAACACCTGGAATCCAACCAGTTTCTTCAAGTGACTCTTTTGCACTTTTCCTAGAAAAGATTCCCAGCAGTTTTAAGTACTTTGTAGTGATTACCAGGGTGTAAGGACCTACACTGGAAGGCACCAGTTGATAACATGTGGCTATAATATAAAAAGGGAGGATTCTTAAATCCAAAAAGGGACTTGTGCTTGTGGATTTAACCATAAGTGAGTGACCAAGGATTTTATAGGTGCACCACCAGCCCCTAAATGTGCAGCATTTGTGTAGTGGGTAGGAGGTGTTGTAGGGCTCCCTGCATTCTGCAGTGGGAAAGGTTTTCCTCCTTGGTGCCAGCATTGTTACTGGTTTCAACTTCTGACCAGTTTTGCCTCTGGTTTGACATTTTTTTAAGCAGTACAGTTTCAATGAGGCATCTGTAGGTTTTTTTTCATGGTAGCTGTGGCTTTAACAGTCAGAGGAGTAGCAACTACTTGAATAGACAATTGTTCTTGGGATATTTTATTAATCCCTGTTGCTCCCTGTACCAGATGCTGACCCAGAGGTAACCATGGCAATGCTGCGCTGGATCTACACAGATGAACTGGAGCTAAGAGAAGATGATATCTTCTTGACAGAGCTTATGAAACTAGCTAATAAATTTCAGCTCCAGCTGCTTAGGGAAAGGTGAGTCTTGGTAAATATAATGAATCTTCTTGAACTCTTCAACCTCGTTTGCCTAGAAATAAGATGGTAGCTGCTGGCAGTTGGATAACACTTTGGTTTTTCAAAGTTTTGAGGTTTTAATAGGACAGCACAACATCCGGTTTATTGCAGGAAATGAAGCTTTGCACTACTGTTAAACTACAGCAGGTTTTCTCATGGCTTTTGTTTACTTTCCAGTTCCTGTCCCAGTCAAACTAATAACCCTCATTTGGCATTGAGAGATCAGTATATGTTAGTAACAAGGTCTGGAGAGTGGCAGGAAAGGAATTGTTAGGGAATGCTGGGAACAGTCAATGGCAAGTAGCCACAAGTGACAAATGTTTAACTTACAGCTGTTCTATGCATCTTGGTGACAACTTTTCGTCATAAAGAAGGTTGATGTGACAGTGCAATGCTTTGTCTTTTTGAAATGCTGATTAGACCATTCTAATAGGGGCTAGGTTGTTATCTTGAATGCCTGGAGTCCCCTACATAACCATGTAGAGTTAATGAGAAGACTGTATGAATTGAAACCTCTTCAAGTTTTGTACAACTCGGAAGCCTTAAATTTCGAAGATAAAGTACCATTTGATATAATAATCTTTTTCCCAATGGGTGTCTGGGGCTGTAGCAGTACGTGCCGCTCATAATCCGTGATCTAAGTGTGACTCAACATGAACCAAACTAAAAATTACTGTCAGTTTTGCTGACCAAAGACTCTAGTATTGGCCTTACAGATGTCAAAACTGCCTTCAAACTTTTTGCCAGCCTGAAAGTGTCCTCTTGTTATACAGCCTAAATACTCTGCAGCTGTTACCTGGTCAGGGTAACCTAGTGACAAGTCCAGCTATATGCTGCTAGTAATTACTAGGTATCTTGGTAGATATCTGCACTTGAAGACAAGTATTTCCATTTTCTTGGTCTTAATATCTGCTTGGGGAATCACTGGCAGGTTTAACTTCATCTTCATTTTGAGGTACTTGGATTTTCTTCCCATAAACTCAAACTAATAGCTTCATGCCTATAAAGATTAGATGGGTTTGCTGTTAAAGCTTATCCCTTCTCTTTGTTAAACAAGTAGCTGTAGTTGACGTGCCTTTTTCTAGCTTTGGCACAAAAGCTGCTTGTGAGCATTGTAGTCCTTGTGAAGATAGAGATCTTCCCTGCTTCATAATAGTGAATGAACTGCAGTTTGTTCCCTTGGGGAAACTGGGATGTCTGTCTCCTTGTAGGTTCCTGCAGTGTGTGGTGGTATCATGGGACCTTAGCTTAGATGGACTCTATTAGAGTCTGCTCCTATGGAAACTGTCTCTCAGGGCTTCTGCCTAAAGTGTGCTTATGCTGCTTAGCCTTGCAGTAAAGCAAAGCCAAGCCATTTTCTGCTGGCATCTCAGAAAAGGAACATATGGGACCATGTTACAGCACGGGAGAGCGATTGCAGTAAAGCTGTTTCCTGAACACTGCCTTTCTTATCTTGACAGGTGTGAAAAAGGAGTGATGTCACTGGTTAATGTCAGGAACTGCATTCGCTTCTATCAGACTGCTGAGGAGCTGAACGCCGGCACGCTCCTCAACTACTGCGCAGAGATCATTGCTAGTCACTGGGTAAGGACTGTCAGAAGGAAGCGAGAAGAAAAATGTCTCCAGAGCGTAGGAACTTAGTAGCAATCTGCTTAATTTACTGCCCTGTGTAACCACAGGAGTATCTCCTGGTGTGTTAGCACTGAACCAGTCCAGGTGGAATGTGGATTCCTGATAACTTTCAGTGACCGAGGTGACCTCTTATGCTGATCCTTATGTCTGCAAGGAGCAAGCGTGGTGATGGAGCTGTCAAATCCGCCTGCCCTGTCCCCTGGTGCGAGTGAAGGGGCTGCTTCTGAGACAGGGAGGACTCTTCCTGTCCCATCTGTTCTGGTTATCTCCAATATGTGCTTTTGACACTGTTATTTGATACTCTGACACATGTTTATAATTATGTTTGAAACCAAGCACATCAAATGGCTTCTTCTCCAAGATGTGTTTTGTTGTCTTTAGAGAGGTTATATCCATTGTCTATCTTGGTGTGAATGTCTTGGCTGGAGGGAAGTAGTTTATAGCCTCAAGAGTTGCTCTGTTCACTGGGAATACTTCACTGTAAAAAGCATCTTACTTTCCTTTGTGTGAGCTGAGCCAAAAACCCAAGTGGTCTGTGTTCTAATAAGCAGGAGGGTTGTTTATCAAATCTGGACTCTTAACTGTTTAGCAGTTCACTCACAGTTGGATCACAAATCTCAGGCCTGTTTTTTACTTCTAAAAATAATCCCTGTAAGCCAGGGAAGAGTTTATCTTCTGTAATGGAGGGAGTGGCAAGGAGTTGTGCAACAGACTTGAAAGTTTCACTTCCTCTGATGTGTTATTTTGAGGAAAGTTTGATTAACCAAGTAATGGATTAGTCTTTAAAATAAGACTTGTCAACAGCAGACTAGTGCGCGAGGACTTAAGTTATTCTAAATCTAAAATGCATCACCCAGATGTGGAAGTTTCTCTGTCTGGCTAGTGCCAAAGCAGAAGGGAAGGCTTTGATCTGTGAATATTTAAAAATTCTTGTATCTGAATGGGCAGGTCAGACATTTTAACTTTTTACTGCTCCTGGATCCTATCTTTTGACACTGTATTCCACCTGGAAATGAGATTGTCTAGAGAAATGAGTACTAACCCGAACTTAAGGTCTTTGAAGTTTTGTTTACCTTTATTCAGAGTTTTTCGAAGTTCTGTAGAGTTGTCAGTCTTCAATAGTTGTAGACATTTTTGTCAAGAAACTCTGATTTAAGTCCAGCTGAATAATTAATTTAGAGACTAGATGTGAATCTACTGTAATGTCTGGTGAAATGCTAATTTTCCATGTCTGCTGACAAAAGGGAAGAAAAACTTCCCTAACCAATCTTAAAACTAAAATGTAAGATGTAAAACATCCTGAGTATTCCATCATAGTCTGAAAAAGCTGTCTTGGATTGTTTCTCTTGTTGTGTTGTTAAAATGGAGCTTTTAACTGAACTTTTGTCGAGTTCGTGGTTACATTGCGCAGTGCCTTGTTTATAAATAAAACAGGAGTCTTGCTTATCCTCTTTGTTTTTTTTATTGCTTCTAGGATGACTTGCGTAAAGAAGACTTCAGCAGCATGAGTGCTCAGTTGTTGTATAAAATGTTCAAATCGAAGACAGAATATCCTTTGCATAAGGCCATTAAAGTTGAGAGAGAAGATGTGGTCTTTTTGTATCTTATCGAAATGGATTCGCAGGTATAGTGAGACTGGCTTCATCTGTCTTCTAGAATTGGGGGTTCAAATAACTGCTTTCTAACTACCCCTCTGAACCTTGTTCCTGGTTTTTGTCACTAATGCTGACTGACATGTTTATCACTGCCATAGCTACTTCTCTGCATATCTTGGAGCTCTAGCAGTAAAGGCTTCATAAAGGCAAAATTCAGAAGTGATTCAACACTTGTGAAACACCTTGCTTGCAATGGATTATAGCTAATAAAATCCAATACCTGATACTGCTCTGCACATTTAAAGCTGAATGGTATAATAGTCAACTGTGCTGCTTCCCAGCACTTCAGTAAGCACCATTTCTTTGAGCCAATGCTTTTCCTCTTCCACCAAACGTTTGAAGTAACAGGTATTTGTGCTCCAAACAACTAGCAAATCAGTTGTCCCCCAACAAAGGGGAAGGAAAAATTATTCAGGTATTAATTATCAAGAATTATTCAATTAGTCTTTTAAAATACCTCAAATCCTAATTGGAAACTGAGGTTGTAGCAAGCCTTAGCACACTTAGGTGCTAATCCTGTTGGGATTTGAGGTATTTTAGGAATAACTGAATAACTCTTCCTGATACAATGTTGAACATGCCTTTATGGGCAGCATCTCTGAAGAGTGTACTAGTACGGAGTTACTGCAAGTGAAGGCTTACTAACAGAACTCCTGTTCTGTCCCTAAACAGCCCTTTGTGCCGGTGCTGGTCTGCTGGCTGTTTATCTGGATGAGATGCACTTACCTAATACAGCACCAGTGGTTTGTGTTAGAGCTGAAGGTCTAACATCGTGGCAGTTGGAACGGGCCGTTAAAATATTACATTGGGCTGGTGAGTGTCCCTCTAACTGCTGCCAACTGACTGAATTTGTGTTGCAGCTTCCTGGGAAGCTCAATGAGTTGGATCACAACGGAGACCTTGCTTTGGACCTGGCCCTGGCCCAGAGGTTGGAGAGTATTGCAACTACGCTGGTCAACCACAAGGCTGATGTAGATAGGGCCGACCAGAGGGGCTGGAGTCTATTGCACAAAGCCATCCAGAGAGGTAAGTAAATAAGATATGAAGCCTTGTTCACTTGCAGTGGCTGCCAGTGTGGTGTGTAAATTCCATAGTCTATTCCTGTGTCACTTTGTAGTTGACACTTAAGTTAGAAAATTGTAGTCAAGGATGAACTTTACCCTGTTTCTGTTTTTTGTTTGTTTTTAAATTAAAACCAACCAACCAAATGCTTATGTAGGATCTGAAAGCTAGCCTGCTGGCTGGTGAACAGACCTTAAACTACAGGACATCCTGAAGCAATCTAGTAGCGTATTATCTGTTAAAGGAAGGGTTGTAGGGAGTAACTGAGAATAGTCTGATTTGACAACCCAAAGTCTTTCTGATAAATAGATGAATCAAGCGTGACAGCCTAGTCACAAATAAAGATGAAGCTTTTCTTTAGACCTGGGCTGAATGCAGCATATGCTCCTTTGTGCCTGTAGTTAACAGCAAGAGCCCTTGCTAGTGGACAGCAGCTTTAGGGGAGGAAAGACTGACTGGGTGGAGATGCTTCTCTGCCAGTCTGAATATCTTCAAAGCTCTGGTGAATAGTAGCATGGTTATTGGAGTGGTGTCTGACTACTACTGTGCGGTTATCTTGAGCCGCTCTTCACCTTAGAGCGGGAAATGCATCTTATGAGAACTGGAGCACAGTAGGACCTGGTTGCCATGGCCGCAGTACTCTGAAGGCTTTGGAGCAGCAGCATCTTGGCATAAGGTCAAAGTTTGGTAAAAAAATCTGTGGTGAATGCCTTGTGCGACTGGTTGTCTGCAGTGGCACATTTGGCAGCTCTGTCTGTTCTAGAAAGCCAAGCACCATGAGAACCTTACCTGGGACTGGACCTCATGGGTATTGTAGTGGCTACAAAATAAAAGCACAAGTTTATTTTAACAGCAAGCTCTTTTGGACTCTTAGAAGTAGTTTAAGTTTTATGAGCTCAAAATACAGCTCCCAACTTCTTCCTTTAGTCTACATATCTTGGGTAATGCTGGTGTCCTGGTCCTGTGAATGAAACTTCAGCAGCAGGAGTAGAGATCTTCTAGGCATAGGTCAGTGTTGTGATGATTGCAGCAGGCTGCTCTTCCTACTTCATACTGGCATTTGTCCTCTAGTTCTAATCTCTGCTTCCAGACTAAGCTAGAGAGCTCTGGGAATGAATGCCTGCTTTTCAGTAACCAAAGCTGCAGTGAATTCATCACTGTTAACAATCACATGCTCTCAAAATGGAGCTGAAGCAAGTTATCTGAACTTGCCACATGATTCTTGTTTAATGTGATCACTGGAGAGTGGGAGAATATCAGATATGGAAATCAGCAAATGGGGTTTGGGGTTTTGGTGGCAGAGGTAATACAGCAGGCAAACAGTCATCTGTTCTCCAGTCTGGCATTCAGGACAAGCAACCTGTGGGTCTGTCTATTCAAAATAGTCTCTGGTATAAAGGCAATTAGCATTGTCCTGAAGCCATTCTCTGCATCTTGGTGCTTCAAGCCCAAGGTTTCATGTACTGAAGTGGACCTAAGTTCTGCCTTCTGAAAAGCTCTCGAGGGAGTTCTTAGGAATGCTGTGCGTGGAGGGGGCTGGCTGTCGAAGCCTTTAGCTTCTGTAGAACGGGGCCTGAAGGGCAAAGGCTGTGGTACTGCTTGTTTATGTAGCAAAACTGAACAGATGATGACTAACTTGAACTGCACACTTTTGCCTAGTGCCCTGGCATAGGACCTTCTGCTCACAAACTGCTTGTATGTTTGGTCTCACAATTTGTCTGTGTGCTAAAGCAGCAGTGATTGATCTTGCCAGAGGAACCAGCAAACTCAGTATCTCCATAACAATAAACTGGAGTTGCATGTAACCTCTGGGAAAGCACCTTTTCCAAGTGTTTTTGTTAGGAAGCATTTTAATTCTGACTCCACAGAGAAGTGTTCTTGAAGTTACCTATTGCTCAGGCATTCAAAGAGCAGACACTTATATTGAAATGGTTGTATGGTATGGAGAGAAACTGTGTGTATTCACTTTCTGGACTTGTGGAAATCTATAGGGTGCACATAAAATAAGGTTATTTATGGATATATACTTTGTTTCACGAAAGGAGATAAATTTGCTGCAAACTTTCTCATCAAAAACGGTGCCCGCGTGAATGCTGCTACACTGGGAGACCAGGAGACTCCTCTGCACCTTGTGGCATCCTACAGCCCCAAGAAGCATTTGCCAGATGTGATGGCAGAGATGGCCCAGATCGCAAAGTCCCTCCTACAGGCAGGAGCCAACCCCAATATGCAAGACAACAAAGGAAGGTCAGTACTGGTAAAAGTCTGCTACCAGTTTAACAGATAACACTGCAGTGATAAGAACCTACTCAGGTCTGTCAGCAAGGCACAGGTGATACTGGAAGCAGGGAAAGTGAATTCATTCATCCAGTTTGGGACCTGGGGGTAGCTCTCAAAGCAGAAAGCTGTGCAGTACCCTGTCATGACCAATGAAACACAGCCCAGCTATAGAAAGCTGGGGTCAGTTGAGTGTCTTAGAACACATGGCACACAATTCATAGAATGTTAGGGGTTGGAAGGGACCTCTGGAGATCGTCTAGTCCAACCCCCCTGCCAGAGCAGGATCCCCCAGGGCAGGCCACACAGGAACAGATCCGGGGGGGTTTGAAAATCTCCAGAGATGGAGACTCCACCACCCCCCTGGGCAGCCTGGTCCAGATTCTGTCACCCTCCCAGGAAAGAAGTTTCTCCTCCTGTTGAGGTGGAACATCCTGTGTTCTGGCTTATACCAGTTATTCCTTGTCCTATTACTGGGCACCCCAGACAAGAGCCTGGCCCCTTCCTCTTGGCACTCACCCCTCAGATATTTCTAGACATGAATCAGATCCCCTCTCAGCCTTCTCTTCTCCAGACTAAACAGCCCCAGTTCTCTCAGCCTTTTCCCGTAGGAGAGATGTTCAAGTCCCTTAATTTGCCTCTCTTGAATCACTGAACAGTAAAGGAAGGTGACTAAGATGGCAGATCTTTCTTTCAAGATGTGCCTGTGCCCTTCTGCAAGCAGAGACAAAAGGTAATCCCCTAACTCTGCAGGGACATGTTGGAGACCATGGACAAAATCTTAAGTATCTCACTCATTAGTAACGTAACTGTCCTTTGCTCTGATTACAGGACCCCGTTACATGTGTCAATTGTGGTCAGGAATGAACCCGTCTTCAGTCAGCTCCTCCAGTGCAAGCAGTAAGTCTCACTTAAACGTAAAATATGCTGAAGTTACTTTGTGAAGAGAGGAAAACTGGTTTAACAACTCTTGTGTGCCTTTTGGCCTTGTAATAAGGCTGGCAATGGGCTGGGGATGGAGAAGTCTAAAGGGTTTGCATTACTTGCAATGCCAGAAAAGTGCCAGAAGCCAAATAAGTTTTTTGCCCTGCTGTAAAGAGAAGGCCAACTGCATCTCCATGTTTTTTTAAGGAGAGCTAAGTGAAATAATACAATGTTAATGTCATTTGTAATGGAGCCAAGAGGAGTAATGAGATTTCTAAAAATGTCTGAATACATCCTTGAGTTCAATTTGAGTTCCTCTTAAAGCAAACAGAGGTAACTTCTTAGGGTGATGAAGCAGAAAACTTCATTTGACTCGGTTTCTTTGTAGTTGAATTTGAGTAAACGGTACAAGAACTGCAAATACAAGAGGATTTGCCTCTGTTACACTTGGTGGGAGCCCAAATCTGCCAAGGCCTTGCTTCTCCCAGGAGCAATGAGCTTAAATCTAATAGTCACTGAATGGTATCTTGCATATTTCAGAGTCTTCACGTATTCTCTGAAGTGCCTGGAGCTGCAGTCGGCTTCTTGGCAAGTACAAGGTGTCACTGAGGTATTAGATAACCTAGTACAGCTCTTCAGACACTTGAAACTTAAGCTGCATTGGGGAACCACATTTTAAGGTATAAATGGGGGGACATTAACTCTTCTTTTTAGACTAGATTTGGAGCTGAAGGATCATGAAGGAAGCACAGCTCTGTGGCTTGCAGTTCAGTATATCACAGTATCGTCTGATCAGTCTGTAAACCCTTTTGAGGATGCCCCTGTGGTAAATGGAACCTCATTTGATGAGAACAGTTTTGCAGCAAGGTTGATCCAACGAGGCAGCAACACAGATGCACCAGACACAGTAACAGGTAAAAGAGAACTTTGTATTCCTGGGTAGCTGGGAGGCTTGTAGGGTAATTGCTTAATGCTGACTGCGCTCTGAGGAGCTGAATGAGGTTTCAACAGCATTTGCTCCATAGTAAACGTAGGTGGTGGTCACTTTACCCAGAGCTGGAACACCAATGGTCCAAGCTGAGTGTGACTTGCAGGATGTGACAGTAAATCTGGACTCCTTGCCTGGTCCCAATATCCCCCTTACAGTTTCAGAATGTGTAGTTGCCAACTGATAGTGCACGTGACGGCCCAGCGTTGTAAGGGGACTTCTGGTACCTCAGGCTTTCCTTGTTGGCTTCAAATTTGTAAGGTAGAGGGACAGGTGCTGGCATGCTTGGTAGTATCAAGATGTGGCTGGGATAGCATTCTAACAGTGTTCATGGTTTCTTCTTTAGGAAACTGCTTGCTTCAGAGGGCAGCTGGTGCAGGAAATGAGGCAGCTTCTCTCTTCCTAGCAACTCATGGAGCAAAAGTCAACCACCAAAACAAATGGGTAAAAGCAGAAACTTAGGGGTTGTATTCTGAAAGTTTCCTTCTTTCTCTTCAGAAAGAAGATGGCAGAGCTCTCCCATTGCTAACTGTAGTTTAAAGCAAGTTGGGACACCTGCTGAGCCTGTTGCGTGTTTTCAGTAATTTACTAGTGATCAGACAACTGTTACATTCTTATGACGCTGTTCTTGCAGCATTGCCAGTTGTTAACATGCCTTTAATGCTTCCCTCACTGCCTGTTGTAATCATCCTTAATATAGGATAACTTGTGGTTGGAAAGTCCCAAGGAGCTTCAGCTACTAGGAGTGAAGCTGTTTGCACCAATTCTTGTGGGCTTAGTAGTTTTAAAGCTACTTGTCTCGGTGTCTCAAGCTGTTAACCTGGTACCCTTTTTATTAAAGGGAGAAACACCACTGCACACAGCCTGTAGGCATGGCCTAGCAAACCTGACAGCAGAACTTCTGCAACAAGGAGCCAATCCAAACATCCAGACGGCAGAAGCAGCGCCTGGTCAGAAGGATGCATCTTCTCCAACGGCGGAGAAGGTTTATCTGCAAACTCCCCTTCACATGGCTATAGCTTACAATCACCCTGATGTGGTGTCAGTCATCCTGGAACAGAAAGGTATGTTTCTTCTGGTTCAGACTATTGATGCTGTAGTGAATTGGTCTGTCAAAATGGCATCTTTAACAAGCTGCTAATCACTGAATTGTCATGGTTGGAAAAGACCTCCAAGATCACCGCATCGAACTGTCAATGCAGAAAAAAAAACAACAAAACAAAAGAAAACCGAACCACAATGCAAAACAAAAAAACCCACTCCACAAAACACAGAAAACCCCTCGCCATCCCACTAAACCATGTCCTGAAGTGCCTCATCTACATGTTTTTTGAATACCTCCAGGGCTGGTGACTCCCCCAGCTTCCCAGGCAGCCTGTTCCAGCACCTGACTGCTCTTTCAGTAAAGATTCTTCTTAATATCCCATCCAAATCTCCCCTGGTGCAACTTTAGGCCATTTCGCTCTAGTCCTGTCATTATTTACTTGAGAGAAGAGGCTGCACCCATCTCACTACAGCCTCCTGTCAGCTACTTGTAGAGAGCGTGTCTTCCTGTAAGCATTAAGTAGAGCAATTAATAAGACTGGTTAGACATTAAGCTCACATTGTCTGCTTGTTAAGACTAGAAAATTAATTTGCCCATGAATCTTTCTAAATTCTCCACTGTAGATAATGGACTTGAACACTTAGCCCCAGGTTGTATTCCAGCTCTACAACTGAGACCGCTTTTCTCTCTCCATTGAAGCATTGGTTCAGGTAGTTGCTGAAATCAAATATGGATAAAGGCATCTTCCTGTGGTGAGACTTCTGCCTCCTTCAGCTCTTTCAGTACGAGGATTTTGTACAGAGTAATACCAGCAGTAGAGCTGAGACTTTAGTGCTGAAATACTAGCAGATGGCACTTTATTAAATGCTACCAGTTCAGCTTCTCCTTTCTAGCAGCAGGAAGGGAGTTTGACAGCTGAAGCAAGGCCTGTTTTGTCTCCTGCAGAATTTAGGAAGGAGTAAGTGAGCTGGGGAGAATATCCTCCATCCCAAGGAGCAGGAAGGAGGGATGCTGTCACCGTCTTGCAGAACAGCTGCCACTCTTTGCTCTCAGAGCTGTGTATGACGCTGTCTTTGGAAACTGAGGTAGAAAGGGGGCAGGTTAAGCCTCTTAGCTAGGAAGTTGAGCTTAGGCAATAGTGGCAACACTACCTGAAGCCTAAGCAGCATCACATCTGAGAAACTTTAGGTATCTTGCTTAGATCTTTCAAACTGACAACCTGAAGCACAGCCTACTTCCAAATGTGACATTGCTGTTTCTGCAGCTTTCAGTGTGCAACCGCAAGTCGAGGACCGGAATGCTCTCATTCCTTACACTGCCTTTTTTTTTTTCCTGTAGCTAATGCTCTTCATGCTACCAACAACTTGCAAATTATTCCTGACTTCAGTCTAAAGGACTCAAGAGACCAGACTGTGCTGGGGTTGGCTCTTTGGACAGGTATGTGTCTTTGTAAATCCTTGTCTTGTTTTGAAGGATATGGAAGCTATCATGTGGCTAAGATTTTCTTCGTTTGTTTTTAAGACGAACCAGCAGGTGTGTGTTCATGTCCTGGCTTGTGCTGCTAGTGAGAAGCTGTCAAGGAGACCTTTAGATGATTCTGCAGCTTCTAAAACATCTGATTTACTGATAGATTTCTGGCCCTGCCGCCTCCCTTGTTGACTGGCAGGTAGCCTGAAGTCTCTTGCCTACAACTGTCCTTGCAGTTCTGTGGAGTTCTTCCACTCTGAATTCCCTGGTACTCCAGATGTCAGGTCTCTGTATTGTCTGTTCATGGTTGACTCTGTTCTGAGTACTGGATAATACAGTAATGCTGAGCTTTGCAAGGGGAGGCTCAGCTGCCTCAAGTAGCTGTTGGGGGAAATGGAACTTGAAATACTGATTCAGAAGATGCTTTTGTGTCTGAAACGTGGAGGGGGATGGTTTGGGGGGAAACTAGATATTTTTGTTTGCAGCCAAGTGACGTTTCAACAGTACCAGGACATTGTCAGAAGGAGGAGTTGCTGTGGTCACTACTGAATCAATTGAGGCATGGTCCTGCTGAGCTGGAAGCAGCAACTGTAAGGGGGTGACTGCTCATACTCTGGGCTTGAGATGATGCAGAATGCTTATTGATGAGTGGTAGATGGCATTCCTGTGTGACCTGTATCTTTACTGTCCAGGCTTTTCACTTTCCAATTAAAGGAAACTAAAATGTAGCTTTCTCTCTACCATTGCCCTTATCTACTTCTGAGATAAAAGAGGAGAAAGAAAGCTAAACATCTAGTACAGTAAATAAGGGAATAGCTTATGAATGTAATACCAAAATTAGTATGTTTGTTGGACGAAAGTCTGAAGGAATAGGAAGATCAGGTACGGTGAAGGTGGACTCAACTACATTTAAGTCATTAGTTCTGCTGAGAAATCTGTGCTGTTTACCAGACCATATCTCATGTCTTCCAGCAAGACCAAAAAGACTCACTAATCAATATTCACTCATCCTGTAAACAAATATTCAAGCTGGCTAGACTCAGGAGTTGGTTTAGGCCACGTATGTAAATTTTAATAGGCTCTAGCATTGATTCAGTGTGTCTCCTACTGTAATGTCTGAACACTGAAAGCTTGAAGCTTTATTGATCTTTAGTGTCTCTGTTTTATAGAGCTGAAGGTAAAATACTAATGAGCTTCAACTCCTTAGGCATGCACACGATAGCAGCTCAGCTCCTCGGATCTGGGGCGTCCATCAACGACACCATGTCGGACGGACAGACTCTCCTGCATATGGCAATCCAGAGACAGGACAGTAAGAGTGCTCTCTTTCTGCTGGAGCATCAGGCAGATATAAACGTCAGGTAAGATCATAACTGATAAAACACTCAACTGGAGATGTATTTTGGAGCAGGTAGCAATGACCACCTTTATATAATGGCTTGAAGTTGGTTTCAGATCATGATTTGCACAGTTAGGCATCTTGCTTTTTTTATGGCGCTGGTTGTCACTGGGGGATTCTGTATGTGAACTTGGACCTATATATAATTCCAGTGGTGAGCACCTGCTCTTGAGGCTGCAGAGGGAGGTACCACTGAAGTCTAGGTAGAACAGAGTCCTCTGTAACAGACTCTCCAGGTCCTAGAGACATGCTGCTGAGCTTCCATAGTCTCTTCTATTTGTCAACTTGTTTTCTACCATCTAAACTATTTAGATGTAGCTCCAGCAGCAAGACTCTGATAGAACTTACTTCCTAAGTAGACTTAAAACATTTATCTGCTTATATGGCTAACAGACTGTTTTTGAAATTTGGTGATTATATTATAATGTCACGGGTACAAACTGCCTAATACTGCTGGTCTAACTTCAATTTTTTAACAGTTGATATTTGAGTGTTGCTTGTTATCACAGTGTAGATGAAGCTGTTGGCTTCTGTGGCAACCNGGTGAAGGTGGACTCAACTACATTTAAGTCATTAGTTCTGCTGAGAAATCTGTGCTGTTTACCAGACCATATCTCATGTCTTCCAGCAAGACCAAAAAGACTCACTAATCAATATTCACTCATCCTGTAAACAAATATTCAAGCTGGCTAGACTCAGGAGTTGGTTTAGGCCACGTATGTAAATTTTAATAGGCTCTAGCATTGATTCAGTGTGTCTCCTACTGTAATGTCTGAACACTGAAAGCTTGAAGCTTTATTGATCTTTAGTGTCTCTGTTTTATAGAGCTGAAGGTAAAATACTAATGAGCTTCAACTCCTTAGGCATGCACACAATAGCAGCTCAGCTCCTCGGATCTGGGGCGTCCATCAACGACACCATGTCGGACGGACAGACTCTCCTGCATATGGCAATCCAGAGACAGGACAGTAAGAGTGCTCTCTTTCTGCTGGAGCATCAGGCAGATATAAACGTCAGGTAAGATCATAACTGATAGAACACTCAACTGGAGATGTATTTCGGAGCAGGTAGCAATGACCACCTTTATATAATGGCTTGAAGTTGGTTTCAGATCATGATTTGCGCAGTTAGGCATTTTGCTTTTTTCTGGTGCTGATTGTCACTGCAGGATTCTATATGTGAACTTGGACCTATATATAACTCCAGTGGTGAGCACCTCCTCTTGAGGCTGCAGAGGGAGGTACCACTGAAGTCTAGGTAGAACAGAGTCCTCTGTAACAGACTCTCCAGGTCCTAGAGACATGCTGCTGAGCTTCCATAGTCTCTTCTATTTGTCAACTTGTTTTCTACCATCTAAACTATTTAGATGTAGCTCCAGCAGCAAGACTCTGATAGAACTTACTTCCTGAGTAGACTTAAAACATTTATCTGCTTATATGGCTAACAGACTGTTTTTGAAATTTGGTGATTGTATTATAATGTCACGGGTACAAACTGCCTAATACTGCTGGTCTAACTTCAATTTTTTAACAGTTGGTATTTGAGTGTTGCTTGTTATCACAGTGTAGATGAAGCTGTTGGCTTCTGTGGCAACAGAGTGGTTCTGAAAGAGTTCTGTTCCTGTAATGGCTGCACTTAATGAAATGACAGTGTCTCTGAGCTGGGAACACTAACATGCCTTTCAGATTTTAGAAACTAATCACTTGCTACTTAAGAGAAGCAGGGGGTGGGGGGGAGAAAGGTAAACTACATCCCTGTGATGAAAAACTAACGTGGTGTTTGCTGTGGTAAGACTCTATCTCTACAGGCAAGCGAAAGTACACACATGGGGAGATCATTCTTGACTGTGCCGATAAACTACAGTAACACGAGGCCTGACTTCAGTAACACTTCCAACTGTACCTGTTGCAGAACACAGGATGGAGAGACGGCCTTACAGCTGGCTATAAAAAACCAGCTCCCTCTTGTGGTGGATGCCATTTGTACCAGGGGAGCAGACATGGCTGTGCCAGACGAGAAAGGAAATCCTCCTTTATGGCTCGCCTTAGAAAGCAACCTGGAAGATATCGCGTCGACTCTGGTAAGACTGTCAGCTGGCCTCATTCAGTCTCACTTCTGTGCGTCTGGCGAGCAGCAAAGGGCTCGTGGGCAAAAAAAAACCCTCAATGCATGAAGAGAATGGAGTAGTCCAGTACCACTACCTAACTTCTAGAGGCTTTTTTTTCCTCCAGAAACTCCTTCTTTCTTGAGAAACATTGTAGTCTGGGTAGCCAAATATTTTTCAGGCACTATAACAAAAGTAGAGAATATGCTGTTGGGATTCCTGATCCTGGAAAGAGTATGGATCTACTCAAAAGTGCAGTCTTATGTCATGATCATCTTCCTGGATAGAACTGAACAGTCAGATGTATCTTTAGAGTATGTGCTGTTTTTTACTGCATCTTAAGGTTCCATCAAGAAGGCCTTTAAAGGCTTAGATTTACTTTCAAGGCTATTTACTTTCAGGCATAGGTGATCCAGCAGGAGATCTCTTAAGATGCACAAGTAGACCTCCTTACATCTCCTTCATAAGGATGTTCCTTGAAAGCTTTGTCTCTAATACCCAGTTACTATCTGCTAGAGACACCTATTGAAAAGCTGTGCTGATGAGCTGAGAAATACATCTAGTAACTGTACTTGACCACTTGCACTGCTGTTGGATAAGCAGCTTTATGGAGTCACCACTGACGCTACTCATGTATAAACCTTGTAAACAGTTTGTAAAGTGGAGTGGGACAAATCTGAAGTGCCACATTGCTCAAGTAAGCCATTCTGTAGTAGAAGAATACAAATAATAAAAAAAAATATAAAAAAATACACTTCCTGGAAAGACTATCTCTGCTTAGCTAAGTCCATAGGAAAGGAAGTGCATGGGCCAGCCCCTCAAAGGCACTGTCTGGTGGTGCTGCTTGACTTGCTGTGGGTGCTGCTTGTTGCTGAGAGGGAGGGAACTGTTGGCCAGATTGGCTTCAGACTTGTCTGTTCAGAGTATATGGGGAGTGTCTGAATTGTTGGTAAACGCTACCTAATTAAGTACTGCGTAATAGACCAATTAAATATTTGTCCAGGAAACATTAAAGTAGCTTCCTCAAGTTCACTGGCTGTCATTAGATAAGGCATCTCACATTCTACCTGTAAGGGATAATGTTTCAGAAGCGTTAGTCAAGAATTATATAAAGTAGTAGGAGACTGCTGGAGATGTAGAAAAACCTTCACTACCTCATTGTGCTTCTCCTTCCAGGTTAGGCATGGCTGTGATTCAACCTGTTGGGGGTCAGGACCAAGTGGCTGCTTACAAACCCTTCTTCATAGAGCTATTGATGAAAACAGTGAACAAATAGCATGCTTTCTGATTCGCAGGTCAGACCTCCTTCGAGAATACAAACCCTCTCATGCGCATGTGCAGATTTTCCTGGCATAAATTAATGGAATGTTATTTTGAGCCTATGACAAGTATATACTTCATTAGACTTCTGGTGGGTGGATGGTACTTGCAGAAGGCTGGCTAGTCTTAAAGATACCTAGTTATTTCTATCAGCATTGTGTTCTTGATGACACAAGTCAAACTAAAACCAGGAACTGATGGTTTTTTAGAATGTGTCACGGTTGTTGGATTAGCTCTAGTAAACTTGGGTTTGGAACAGTTTAAATCTGAATTCAATGTACTAAATTGACTGTATTGTTTGTTTTTAGTGGTTGTGATGTGAATAGTCCCAGAAAGCCAGGCCCAAATGGAGAAGGTGAAGAGGAAGCACATGATGGACAGACACCCCTACACTTGGCAGCCTGCTGGGGGCTAGAAGAGGTGATCCAGTGCCTTTTGGAGTTTGGTGCCAATGTCAATGCTCAGGTACATAGAGAAATTGTGCACAGTTTCCTTGGAGTTGATTCTTTGCCTCTACTACAGTGAAAACAACCTTTCCTCTCAGCTGTGTGTTTTGTTTGATAGGGAAAAAGAACATCCTTCTGTTATGGCTGAGCCAGTGTGAGGAGTGGCTGCACTTCTTCTTTTCCTGTCCCTTGTTAACAGACCTAGTGCTTGTCTGCCCATGTGGTGGGTTAATTCAGGAAGTTATACTGAAGGAAAATAACAATACAGAAAACTTCCCGCAGCGTTAGTCTTCTGGTGTAATGATTGGAATTCAACTCTTCTGGCCAGAGTGTGAATTCAAGGCAGGAGCAGGGCTGTGTTCTGCTGCAATTTATCCTTAGATCAGCTATAGTGTAAAACTCACAAATGCTCTTTGTTGCCATGTTTGGGAAGTGTTTTCTGTTCCTGAATAAACTGAGGTAACGTAAGTACAAGCTATGCTTCCCTTTGACACAGTAATTCCTAAACAGAAGCTTGACAAATAGCAACAAAACATGAATGCACAATGTTTCCAGGTCCTGATGCTGTTAAATGGCATCAAAATGAATGACAGAATATGGAGACACAGAGCAGCCACCGCTGTAAACTGCTGCTTGATCCAGACAAGTGATTAAACACCTTATTTGGGTTTGCTAGACTTAAGTTTGAATGCTCATCTCTGCCCTCGAAATGTCTGACTACGTGGGAAATGTTACTCTGAGCTACTTCAATGGGTTGAACCTCAATCCTGTGCTGTACAACCACTTGGAGAAACAAATACCAGTTTGCTTCATTTTTAGACAGTGGATTTGAGCTCCCACTGCAACTGTTTGGTGTCCCAGCAGAAGACAGCTGGATATGTCACAGAACTCAACTAATAAATTTTCTCGACCTTCAGAATTAGGGAAGGATTTTGTCTATTTCTGAATCTTCATATTACAAACTTGCTGCTTTCCTTCTAGGATGCAGAAGGAAGAACTCCTATCCATGTTGCCATTAGCAACCAACATAATGTTATCATTCAGCTGATGATTTCCCATCCAGACATTAAGCTAAATGTCCGTGACCGGCAAGGAATGACTCCCTTTGCGTGTGCAATGACGTATAAAAACAACAAAGCGGCTGAAGCAATCTTGAAGAGGGAACCAGGAGCTGCTGAACAGGTAAGCTGGGAGTATTTAAAGCTTTCAGGTCTTCTGCTGCTGTGAACTAGTGCAGTAAGATGTTCCACAAGCCTTTTGTGGCTTTACACGGAATGACATTTGCCAGATGCCAGTTCCTGTAGCAAGATTTACTGGGAAGCTGTGCATGCTGTGTGTGAGGAAGAACATGAAGGGTTGGGGTCTCCTCAAACTTTACCTCATCTTGTCAGGGCTAAATTGGGGAACAGGCATATGCATATATAAGGAGAAAGTTCTAATTCTACTCTTGTGCTGGACTAGTAGAAAAAATAATTTCTTACCTCGTTCTCCTAAAGCTACCCAAACCCCTGACCTAAAATAACTGAATAGTAGATGGTAGGCTGCACTGCCGAACTGCAAAACCTCCAAGTGTATCTTCAGGCTTTGGGTGAGACACTCGAGTAGCTGTTCAGGAGTTTCTTCCTGCCCTCTAAGTTGAATTGCTAGTAAAGTATTTGAGTGCTGAGAGAACTTCTGTGATATATCTAGAATATGGTTACAAATACAGCCAGTTCTGCCTGTGCTTTAATATCAGCTTCAAGGCAGAGATGAACAACAATACCCTGGATATTAAGTCAAAAAAAACGAATACACTTTGCATCGGTGTGACAAGATTGCCTGTTGCTTCCTTCTCCAGTGAAAACTGCCAGATTGACTCCAATTTGTTTCGTTTATCATTAGCTGCTGCTCAGTGCTTACTACGACAGCTGTTAACCTTGTGTCTGTGGGAATACTCTCCAGCGTGTGATCAAGAAGTGCCCAGGTTATAAAGTAGAAATGAAGTGCTGTGAAGCAGACTAGGGGGAGCAGTTGCTGCTGATAATTCCTCGCTTCAGTTGTTTCATAGTCACATCTATCAGCTAAGTCTGATGTCATCAACTAAGCTGATGTGAAGCTGTGAAAGGAATAAGACTCTACAGTTGATGTCATGTAGAGGGAGCAAGTATCTCTTAGCGAAAGGATGTCCTGCTACATAACAACTTGCTGTTCTACAGAAATAATGGATTTCATTTCCTGTGCCCTTTCTGCCACAGGTTGATAATAAAGGTCGGAATTTCCTACATGTAGCTGTGCAGAACTCGGACATTGAGAGTGTGCTGTTCCTGATAAGTGTACAGGCCAACGTGAACTCCCGGGTCCAGGATGCCTCCAAGCTGACCCCTCTCCACCTGGCTGTGCAGGCCGGCTCGGAGATCATTGTGCGTAATCTGGTATGTACCGGAGAGTTGTTTTTCCTCTACTTGACAAGGCACATTTTGCCTTAAGGCACATTGCCCGTGGGCTGGAGAAGTCAGCTGAAGGTGCCAGCACTTTCCGAACCAGAAGTCAGACTCAGATAAAGCTCCCCTGGTTTGTCCTCTAGCTGAGCTGCATCAGCATCTGTAGCTATCGGTAGGTAGCTTGGCTCACTTCAAAGGAAGAATCTTACAGAATCCCAGCGTGGCTGGAGGTCAGAAGGGACCTCTGGAGACCATTTTGTCCACCCCCCTGCTCCAGCAGGATCACTCAGAGCAGATTGCCCAGGATCACATCCAGGCAGGTTTTGAATCTCTCCAGAGGAGGAGGCTCCGCAGCCTCTCCAGGCAGCCTGTTCCTCGCGCTGTTTGCAGATTTGTGTGAACACAAGTGGCAGCAGCTCGGTTGTGACAGCTTTTTATGTATGCTGGAGGCCTAGAAACATCTCTGTACAGTGGAGTCTTGTGTGCTTCATTCACAGAAATAAACTGTTGGCTAATAGCCCTGAAAACATCTTTGAACATGTTCCTTCTTGCATCTTGACAGCTGCTTGCAGGTGCCCAGGTGAATGAACTGACTAAGCATCGTCAGACTGCTCTTCACTTAGCAGCCCAGCAAGATTTACCCACAATTTGTTCAGTCCTTCTGGAGAATGGAGTAGACTTTGCAGCTGTAGATGAAAATGGAAATAATGGTAAACTTCTGAAGCTGTACAAGGAGATGTGAACGCTCCAGTAGGTCTGTTAATGGTATCTCTGAGTGGTAGTGGTAGCCTGCGGAATGGGCTCACCCTGCAAAGGTGGAAAAGGGTGAAAAGGCAACAACTCAAAGCTGGTGGGAAGAGTTTTGGAGAGGGAAGGTGGGAGAAGTGGAAGAAGAGTGCTTAAATTTAATTGGACTGTAATTATTGCTGGCATGAACTCTTGAATTGAAGGATTCAATGAACTTGAATTCTTCAAGCTTCTCTTTTACTTTTCAGCTCTTCACCTGGCAGTGATGCACGGCCGTCTGAACAACATCCGGGTCCTCCTCACAGAGTGCAACGTAGATGCAGAAGCCTTTAATATTAGGTAATTAGTCTTAATAGACTAAAAGGACCACAATCTACTTTAAAATATAGATAACTAGATTTAAAAAAAAAATAACTGGATTAAAAAAGTAGATAGAACTAGATTAAAAAAACCAACCTACTGTTTGGCTTGAGTTACAGTAATTCTACACTAATTTTACAGTGAAATGTGCAGAGTATGCTGTGTCTAAACTCTGTGGAAATTACATATACCAAGAAAAGGAAGCTAAAGTAGGTGATTTTGTGATGTCCTGAGTTACTGAGGAGTAGCATTGCTTAAGTTTGAACCAACCTTGAAAAGGAGGAGAGTTGGACGAGTAACTGAGTGAGCAGATTTGATCAGGTTAAACTCTTTTCCCCAGAGGCCAGTCACCAATGCATATTTTGGGACAATATGGGAAAGACAATGCAGCAGCCATCTGTGACCTCTTCTTGGAGTGTATGCCAGAATACCCTCTGGACAAGCCTGATGCTGAAGGAAACACAGGTGGGTGAGATTCCACAGCCATTGAACCAGAAAAGTCACTCCAGTTGTATTCATGGTGTGTCACTTAAGGCTGGAATGTTTTACTTAACACGCCACTTTTAAGGCAGTGCTGTGTTAAATAAAGATGCAAAAACTTCCGACACATAAAAATCCTACTCTGGATTGAGTGTCACACAAGACCTACTGCTCTGTTAGCAGGGAAATGTCTGGCTTTTCTTTTCCAGTGCTCCTCCTGGCTTACATGAAGGGAAATGCAAACTTGTGTCGTTCAATAGTGAGAGCTGGGGCTCGCCTTGGAGTTAACAATAATCAAGGAGTCAATATCTTCAACTACCAAGTTGCCACAAAACAGCTTCTCTTTAGGCTACTGGGTAAGTGCTGCTTGCTAGGGATGGAAAGTGGGTTTAGCTTGTTGCTTCTGAGATATTTTGGAGAAAAGAACTCTGGACGTCTGACTTAGATGGCAGCAATTCCAGAGGGGCTAAACTTCTGAATATTCTGCTACTTTAAATGTAGGGATGGAAATATTGATATCTTTTTTTTCATCATTGACTGAAAAGTTCCACAGTGCAGACCTGTCAAATATTATTTATTCTGACAGAATAGATAAGGAGATTCCTGGCTGGTATCCTAGTCCTAGCTTAAAACCTCAGTGATGCTTTTTAACTTGGGCTGTACAATTACTGTGGAGAACGTGATGTTGGTGAAAGCAACTGTACCTTGTCTATGAACAAGGCTGCAGCTGCTGCAAGAGCAGTGAAATCAACTCTACTGGATGCAGCCTAAAACTGGGAGAAACCTCCTCAGTGTCACAGTGAGCTCAAGAAGGGTCTGAGCCCCTTTTGCCTTTACATTTATTTTTTTCTCTAACAGATATGCTGACAAAAGAACCCCCCTGGTGTGATGGCTCCAACTGCTACGAGTGCACTGCCAAATTTGGAGTCACGACAAGGAAACATCACTGGTAATATGACGTGTGTTGCTGCATTTAAAAGGAAATTGATTTCTCCTCCATATGTAGCTAGGCTTGTTCCTTCGGGGGGGTTAGGAAGACTCTGTGCTAATGTACAGCCAGGAATCCAGCTGAGACATTCCGCCCTGACCGAGATCAGTAGTAACTTGTGGTCTGACTAAAATTGTATCTAAAGCAGGCTGGGCACTTAATAGTCTTATTTGTTGGAAATGAGAAATCATGTCAAAGTTCCAGTAGGGAAGCAGAGGCTGCTTTTGGTGGTGGGGCTGACTTGCTCTGAAACAGGTGACCGATTTGGGCAGCCACTGCCAGCTTGGGTCAGGGGTGTTGTGGAAAAGACTGAAGATGCTGATAGGAGTTGCCTTTTCTTAACTTGCCTGAACTTCTACACAATATACTGGGTTAGCTGGGTGTTAAGATTTTTCTTAGCCGGGTGTTCCTGAGAACTACACCTGCGTCAGTTGTAGCGGTACCAGGTGACTGACTGGTATAGAAGCAGTGTGTGGTTTTGGCATTAGTATTCAATTATTCCGTGAGAAATATGCTACATTTTTCTTGTACCTGCTTATTTTAATTGCTGCTGTACCTTTTTAGTGATGCTATTATTGATAAGTGATATCAAAGAGTTAAACCTGGTGTTCACTACGAGTGAGGTCACTTTTCTCTCACCCTTCTTCTACCAACAGCCGACACTGTGGACGCCTGCTCTGCCATAAGTGCTCAACAAAGGAGATTCCTATCATAAAATTTGATCTGAACAAGCCAGTTCGGGTTTGCAACATCTGCTTTGATGTCCTGACTCTGGGAGGAGTTTCCTAGTATGCCGTGGAAGTAAAGGGATTCCCGGTCAGTGCTCCTGACAGCAGCTCTGCTTACAAGCCCTCTGGATAGGGAAGAGGAGGCCTACACATGTCGTCTGCAATAGACTGAACTAAAGACTAAAGACCCTGTTACGATATATTCCGATATAAATGACTTTGTATGACTGTAACTGTATTGGGCTGTGATGGACTTCACTGGGAATTCGAGTGGATCCTTGGAACCAAGTGACAAAAGAATTTAGACCACCTTCTAGCTGCAGTGGGGTACGGAAGCGAAAATTGTCAGGCTGGTGTTGGAATCGGCGTAAACCAGGTCTGTCCTTGCCATGGTGCTTTGCACTGAGCAACTCTTAAGTCCTGTGGCTTTCAGGCTGCTTAGTAGAGACAGCATTAAGTTTCAGGGTAACCAGGTATCTATCTTTGCTTTGTCTTAAAGAGAAGTGTTTCCTTTCCCTAGAGAAGACTTCTTGTGAAGCTAGACCGAGCTGTTGCAACCACTGTTCGCATCAAGAAACTCTTCAAAAATGGGGTAGTTCTAAGCATAGCTCAAGAATTGTGGCCTTACAACAGAAAGCTTTACAACATCTGATGCAAAGCAGTCAGAATTGCAGATCCACAGCTTGATACCTCCTCAGTAAACGTCTCGTTAGCTTTAGCATGTTCAAGAGAAGCGCAGGATTGCTCTAGTTGGTAAACGCTCTCGCTCCTACCTGCTGGAGCTGTCACAAAGTCTCTGTTGTTGCTCTTACGTATTTACGTTGCTAGTCTTTCCAGTTGGTGGAACTTGTCTAGGTGAGCGTGAGCGCTGGACGGCCCCGGCTTACGCTCAACGGTGAAACACTAAAACCGGCCAAGTCGCTCAACTCACAACACAGCAATAAATGCTGAAGTGCATTATGAATCCCCTGACAGAGTAGCGCTTCCCTTTGGCTCAGACACCCTGGTTATCTGCTGCGGGAGAGGCAGGAGCCCGACCAGTGTAGAATGTGCTGCACCTCTCGATGTTACGCTTGGGTCCATTTTCAGCAGGGTTGCTGGGGAGCGGGACTGTGTGTGGTGGCTTCCTATAAACATGAAGCCTCTGGCCTCAAAGGAAGGATCCGGAACTGGCAGTGTGGTGCCCAGCACTTGGATTAAGCTGCAGTCATTTATCTAGGCTGGTTGTGCTCTCTTAAACATGCTGAATCTGTGAAACTCCCACCCCACGTTGCCTAGGTGAACGGGAAGGTACTTTGCTGATAGGCAAGGTTATGATTTGGTGGCAAAGGCTTCAGTGAGGGGAAAAAAATACCTGTACTTTAGCAAAACTACACGGCACACCAAGGCTGTTTTCATCCCAAGAGATGAACCTCGTTTAGACTCGACCGGGCATTCCTCACCTCTGCTCCACGACCTGGTGTGCGTTTCTTTAATGACTTCAGTGACAGTATGGACAAGCTGGTGACGCGTGGCCCTGCTTGGAGTTGTGACTTGTCAGTCTGAAAGAGTAAGAGGAGATGATCAACCAGACTGCTGCTGTTGTGGGAGACTTGCCTGAGGTTTTTGGGGTTTGTTGGGTTTTGGTTTCTACAACTTGTGAAAGAAAAGGTTGGGAGAGGGTGGAATTGCTGCCGTTTGCACAACGAATTTCACATCAAGTCTCACTTGATCTGCACTTTGATCTTCCAATATGCTTATAACTGGAATCTCACCCTTGTAACACTAGAGAAGAATGATGGGTGATAATACAGATTTGCCTGGCTGTTTAATGTCTGCTGCTGTCGTGTTCCAACAGAATGCCCTGGGCAATGCAACTGGTCTCTAACACAGTTACTAATACACGTGGTGCATCTCTGGGGGAACATTGGAGGTGAATGAGGTAGAAAAATAATGGTGTCTGAAGCATTGAACTGGAAGCTACAGTTTGGGGGTTTTGAGTGAAATGGATGAGGGAAAACATTGCCCTTCTAGTCCGTTGCTTTCTGGTGTTGCAGAACGTTGCTGGCTGCAAGTCTCTAGCAGTGCAAGGTAACGATGGAGAGAAGGTGCATTTGGTGACAGAAGTCTAGACTGTGGTGTATCCCATGATAACATGGTGACTTCCTCCTTGGTTTGGAGCTGCAGTGCTGTGGAGTGGTCCGTGTGCGCTCAGAACGCCGGGAGAGAGCGGTACAGGAGGGTTCTTCCCAGGCCACAGCCTGTGGGCTTCAGCTTAATTGGAAAACTGCACAGCATGTGATTGCTCAAGCATTTGAACTTCGCTTTTTTCAGTGACTTCTCTGATGGAAGGGGCAAGAGAACAGGGAGCTCAGTTCTAACAGAATAAGCAGTGTTTTTAAATCATGAAAGATGTAGATCTTGTCAAAATTCAGCTGAACGGAATGGTGGGTTTAAGGTTGGCTAATTGCTCTTTTTAAAAGTAGAATATTATTTATAACTACCTGAAGCTCTGGGAAAGATCTGGGAAACCACATGGAATGCTCCTGCACAACCACTACTGTACCAGCTTTCTTACTGGAGTCTGAGAGTGAAGGTTATTGATAAACTCATGTACAGCCCGAAGTGTTTGTTAAATTTAAAGCAACTAAGTTCAGCAAATTGTGATCATTTTAAAGTGCCTTTGAGAGAGTTTTCTCCCAGCCAACTCTAAACAGCTTTCTGCCAGAGTTAAAGATAAGGGGAAAAGCTCACAACTCAACCCAAAACCCCAGTTCTCTTCTAGTTCAGCTGAAGGGGTTGACCCCACCAAGCAGCTGGTGGGGCTCAATCCTTTGTGCCCTCTGCCTAGTACTGGTCTGAACTCTTGCACCTTGGAGATATTTTGGGGGAGTTTTGCTGGCAATGCTCCGCTGCAGGGTACAAATGTGACTGGAGGCACTTGGTAAAATGTAGTGGTGGTCAACACATTTCTAACTCTGGAAACAACTGCTCTTCTTGTCTGTAGCCTACTAGAGGTGTGACCAACCCCCCACCCCTCTTACCTTGACTGTCTTTAATGGTATCTGTTACCTTCAGCGTGGAACAAATGGGTCAATGGAAAACTTGTGTCCTTGGGGAGCGGTGCTGCCGAGCCAGGCTCCAGGCCCCTCGGCAGGGCTGCACGGGAAGCCTGGGGGCTTCAGCCTGGAGCTTGTTGTTCTGAGTCTGGATTCCTTTTTGGCCGTGGTCCCCCAGCACTCCTTCCTGGATGGGCTCAGAATGGGTCTGGCTTCAGTTTTAATTTGTGTGTCTGAAAAAGGTGTCGTTGCTGTTTGGTGCCACTAAGTGGAGTGAGGCTGTTGGTGTGGAAGGTACTCCCAGAGCCTGGCGAGCAGCTGAAAGCTGGCAGATGCCTTAATGCCTTCTCCTGCTGGAGATCAAGGGCTTGGGCAACTTCTCACCTAGTGCTTCATTAACATGTAACAACACAGAAGGCTAAGGCTGGATTTTTGTAGATCAAATGTTAATAGGCAAGTCCCCTCTTTTCTGTAACCAGCAGAGTTGGGTACTGCAGCAAACTCATCTCTAGAAAAATCAAAGCTTGTATGAGTGACAAAAATAACTCTGAACCTTCTACTACCTGCTGAGAGACAGAAAAGGAAGTCTTAGAACAATGGCATTTTATCTGCAATGTTTGTCTGGAGTCATTGTAAAAATGTATTTTTCCAATATGCATTACTTTGTTGTGTAATGATTCTACTTGTAATAAAAGGCATAACGAGACCCTGCAGCCTGCGGTGGAAGCCTTGTTAAAGGATCTGCTGCTGCCGAGGTAGCTGCCCCCTGCAAGCTCCTTTTGCCAGCCACAAGGAAAACCAGGGATCTGCCACTCACTTGGGTGTGACAGCTTCTCCTTTGGTCTGAAATCATTCCAGGTATTTGTGTTAATGTGGTGGAACCGCTGCAACTTTTCTTCAGGTCCTCTGGGAGACCTTGTGCAAGACTGATCTGTAGGCTTTACAAAACAGTCCTCAGTCAGTTCTCAGCTCAGATGCCTTTGAACAGCTGAGCTGCCTCCAAGCAGCAGATTCAGTGCAGTCAGTGGTGTCCTGGGGGGCAAGGGGGCCTCTGGAGAGAGCACAAAACTGCCCCACCTTTACTGCAGGGAAAGGAGAGTCAGTGCAATAGCCAAACCAACCCCCCATGCTCGTGAGGTTGTGATGTGTTGGTCTGTTAAGAGTTAAAACAGCCGGGGTGGGAGGGGTGAGCTTTATTAGTGCCCTGCCTGGGGTCACTTGACCCCTGTGTAACTACCACGCTCTTCCTCCCACTCTTTTCTCCCCCAGGAGAATCAGGCTGAGCTTTTGGGTTAAAGTAGAAATGAGGTGCTGCTGGAGCACTGCAGGTCCAGGAGGGAGTCTCCTTTGCCCTATTCTGAGTGCAAGATGCTCCCCCCCATTAGTGTCTCCAAACACTAAACTGAGGACTAAGCTGTGACTTGGTTTCCAACCAGCTCTAACCGAAAGTGGCACCACTCCCTCTCATCTTTCTGCAGCAGCTTATTTGATTTTTGTGTAGCTCTTGCTCAAGCCCCTCCCCTCAGCATTTTGGCACTATTTGCATAGTGCTCCAGCACTACAGCATGGAACTTGCTGAGAAGTTACACAGGGGCTACACCTTGGTGTCCTAGATGGTGTGACATGGACTTGCCCTTACAAACTACTTTTTACAGTATTTAGTAACCTGGACTTTGCAACTTTTAACTAACTTCAAAGAGCTATTTTAAAGGCCCTTGCTAATCGTTGAGGGGGAGGGTTTGACTTGTAAAGGCAAGTTCTTGCTAAAGATGTGTCTAAAAGTTAGCCTGGCATCTGCACCTGTAATGCCCCCCAAGGTGTGGAGCCAACGCAGCGCTGCTTCGCCATCCCTTTCACGCAGCTTTCTTGGGCCAGGCGCAGCCCACCTCCCTGCCAAGGAGGGCACAACTCCAGGGCTCAGCTTCAGTCCCAGGAGTGTAACCAGAGCCTCAACCACCTTCACGTCTCTGCTGCCACTCAGCCCACACCCAACATCCCCTCGTGCCAGGGGAGAGCTGGCAGCTCTGGCTGACAGAGCCCTGGAGGGCTCCTCTTTGAGATGATAGTGGAAAAGAAACACAACACGAACACGTTGAAAAACCACCTCCAAACACAAGCCCTCCAAAGGTTTATTACCCTAAGCATGTACAGGTTTACACTGCTGTGTGGCTCCCACCCATGGCACCCATAACCCTCGGCAGTGAGAAGGGCTGTAGCGTGTCCTCCTGGCCCTGCAGTGCCCCCATTCCTCTCGCTCTGGAGCAGGGCTGCCAGGCCTCCTGCAACCTCACTGGTTATTAATGACACACTAAGAGCTGTGGGACTTCCTTTAGAGGTGGTAGTAGCTCAGAAGTAATGAGTTTATAACTAAGTGGCAGCTGCCTCAAGGAAAAGAACTGAACAAGCTCAGTGGGGATTTGTGCCACTGCTGGGATCTGTGTCAGCTGGGGGGGTTCTCTTCTAGGGCTGCAGCTTCACCAGAAATTAATTCTAATAGAAGATTCTGTGGAAACCAGCAGCTGCTTCCCTGCAGTTGGGGATTTACAGCACTCAGGCCCTGCACAGAAATGGCAATAACTCGCCCTGCTCTTCTGGGAGTTAGTGAGTCACTCCCTGTTCTGAATTTTGCCAGCTGTGATAAAATAAGTACAGACTTTAAGAGCTGGGCCCTGTGAGGATACACCCAGCCTTGGGTTCTAGGCTGATGGGAGGAGGTTACAACAGATTACAGCAGGATGGTCCTGTTGCCACCTACCTTTGGTTAGTGCCTCTTTAAACCCACCCATTCCTCAGCTGTGAGTAGTTTGAAAGTAGCAAATCAGAGGACCTAGAGGGTGAGGTTAATATAAAACAACCAGCCTTGTAGGTGGCTTCCAATGTCTTCTTTGCGTGGTATCTAATACAAACACACCATTAGGAAATACAGGTATGACCTTTGCCTTCTGTACTCCAAGAATTTGATAAAGCTCGCCTAGAACTAACCTTCACACTTCCTAGATATCGTAATTGTAGGAAATTCGGGCTTCTCCTTGCCCTGATACCTTTAAACTCCTGGGGGTAAATCAGGTGAGCGGGCAGGGGCACGAGCGGTGCAGTGCCACGAGTTCAAGTGACCCGAGGGCCGCACAGGAGCTGAGGTCAGGGATGCTGCAGCAGCTCTTGCGCTCTCTACCTCGTGGCTTAACGCGCAAAGCACTGCTCTCGCCACCGTGCACGCGGCAGATAGCTCCTGGCTGGACAAGAAATCAGGTTTTAAAGATAATTCGGGCCGTGCATCTTACACTTTGTTACCAGATGTAAAAATACCCCAGGAATAAAGCACCAAGAAAGAAAGAAAGCTCAGTCACCTGTTACTGACTTTATAGCCACTAACTTGGCTGAGGTATTTCCTCCCTCTCATCTCCACACCTTAAAAGAGTCACAAATTGTCGTTGCTTCCAGACGGAAGGGAACGAAGCCGGTGCTGCCAGGACTCTGCCCGCCCTCGGATCCAGCCCTGGGATCACACAGGGAGGACACACTGCTGGGCCAGGGGAGGGCAGCCCTCGTACTCCTGCAGGCTGGGGTCGTCCAGATCGCCCCTGTCGCTGTGCTTGGCGGTGCCCGGCTGGCCCCATGGGGGCCCGGAGCTCCTCACGCACACGCAGCGACTGCCCCTCCAACCAGGTCGGTACAGCTTCCGAGGGACTCCGGCCCAGGCTCTGTTCACTCCCCCACTAGGAATGGAAAATGAAAACCAAGTACAATTGAAAGCTGTGAAAACGCTTCCGGACGAACTGAAAATAATTAGATATAAAACTGAGACGATCTGGGAGAGTTAGAACGAACAACACACCCAGGTCCACTTTGCTTCCACCAGCCACCATCCCTCAGCTCTCTGACGCCTTTTCACTGGCTGTGCTTCAGAACCCTGGGGCCTGACGCTGGTCCCACGGGTGCTGTGACACGTGCTCAGCCCTCTGGGAGCAGCCAGCTCCTGCTTCCCATGTTTCTGTGGCTGGAAAAGGACTCCCAGCCATACAGAGCACGGCGTCTTTAATGGCAAAACGCCTGTTTTTGGGGTAGCTAATTGCTCACAGAGAACCGTGTGTCATCTTCTGTGCTGGGAATAAACGCAATGATTCTGAGAACTAGGGAAAAAGAAAAAAAAAAAAAAAAGTGTCTCAATTACTTCCGCAACTACTTCCCAGCGTCTCTTTAGGGGCCAAATCCTGCCCGTTCCCCCAACTCCTGCGTCTTCCAAGCCTGTAAACTCTTCCACAAGAGGCTGCCACACGACAGGCAGTGCCGAGGATGCGGATCCCCCGAGGTGCACGGTGTTACTGAGGCACTGAAATGAAGACCGAGCATTTTGCAGCGTGGGCTGTGGAAGTATTGCATCTTCAAACAAAACTAAACTGAAAGAAGAACCCTCTAAATAAACTGAGAGAGGAATACAACGAAATAGGACAAGCAGGAAATGACTATTCAAAGCTCAACCTCATTTCTATGTGGTTTTAAGCGAGCAGCTCGTGGCAGGGGCCTGTGGGACAGGCTGGGAAGCTGTCTGAAAAACCCCAGCTAATCCCTGAGCTCCTGACAGGTGAGGAAACCTCTCTGAATTGCAGCAGACGGTCCTAGTGGGATTTCTGTCCTGCTTTCCCGAGAACGGGAGGATCGCGTGCACGGGTGGCAAATTCTGCAGCCTGATTTTGCTTCCGGTGTGACAGGAGAGTTTTTGCCTCAGAAATAAAATCCCTAAAAGTAGCCAGGATTGGGATGAAACTTTATTTTCCTTTTACCTGCTCACCAGGTCTGTGAGCAGAGCTCCCTCCCCTCCGCTACCTCATCCTGGAGAACATCTTCCCTAGGCCAGCGTTCAGCCCCGTGCAGCTCCAGACCGGGTGGAGGCAATCGGTGGGTACTGGACTGCGAGAGAAAATCTGGTGACTCCTATTGGCTTCCTGAGGAGGGACACCGACGGGGAAGGGACCGTGCCGGGCGTATTCCAGCCACACCAGCACTCAGCACGTTCAGACCCACCTACAAACCTCACAGACCTCACCTACAGACTGCGGAGCGCGGCGGCTGCAGGAGCCGGGACATCTTCCTGTGCCACCCCTGCTTGGAGAGGCAGTGACAAAGCTCAAGGGCACCCAAACCAGAATGTTCTGCTCCAAAAGGGTCCGAGGCAGAGTTTACCTCTGTGTGGAGCACCAGAACCGGCTGCCCTTGGCAGAGCTCCATTCAGAGTTGCAGGGTGGAAACTGCTGCTTCCTCTGCTGGTTTTCTGCTTGGAACTTCTGCGCTTCCCGGATCGCAGCCTCCGCCTGCCTTAGGGCTTCTGTCGGGGCCCCGCTCTCATCGTAGAATCTGCCCAGCAGCTTCCCTGGGAGAGGAGATCAGTTAAGACCCCAGTGTGTCCAGGCAAGGAAAATCAGTCAGTTTTTTGGGGTTTTTTTGTGTTATTTTTTGTTCTTGTTTTTTTTTTTTAAGATCCGTTATCTACAGCACAAGTGGACAAGGGAAGAGCGACCAACGTCATCTACCTGGACTTGTGTAAAGCGTTCGACCCTGTCCCGCGTGACAGCCTGGTCACCCAACTGGAAATACATGGACTTGATGGACGGACCACTCGCTGGATACGGAATTGCCTGGATGGTCGCACTCAAAGTCCCAATGAAGAGCAGTGACGCGTGGCGTCCCTCAGGGGTCAGTCCTGCAACCAGGGCTGTTGAACATCTTTGTCGGTGACAAGGACAGTGGAACCGAGTGCGCCCTCAGCAAGTTTGCCGATGACATCGAGCTGGGTGGTGTGGGGGACGCGCTAGAGGGAAGGGATGCCATCCAGAGGGACCTGGACAGGCTGGAGAGGTGGGCCAGTGCCAACCTCATGAAGTTTAACAAAGCCAAGTGCAAGGTTCTGCACCTGGGTCGGGGCAATGTCAAGCACAACTGCAGGCTGGGTGGAGAAGGGATTGGAAGCAGCCTGGAGAAGGACCTGGGGGTGTGAGTCAATGAAAAACTGACCATGAGCCGGCAACGGTCACTTGCAGCCCGGAAGGCCAATCCATCCTGGGCTGCATCAAACGAAGTGTGAGCAGCAGGTTGAGGGAGGTGATTCCCCCCCTCTGCTCTGCTCTCGTAAGACCCCACTTGGAGCACGGTGTCCAGTTCTGGAGCCCCCAACACAGGAAAGGCATTGAACTGTTGGAACAGGTCCAGAGGAGGCCACGAGGATGATGGGAGGGCTGGAGCACCTCTGCTATGAGGACAGGCTGAGGGAGGTGGGGCTGTTCAGCCTGGAGAAGAGGAGGCTCTAGAGAGACCTTCTAGTGGCCTCCAGTCCTGAAGGGGCTACAGGAAAGCTGGGGAGGGGCTGTTTGCAAGGGCTTGTAGCGACAGGACAAGGGGAAATGGTTTCATTCTGGAAGAGGGGAGGTTTAGACTGGATGTCAGGAAGAAATTCTCCACAGT